>CABHPQ010169944.1:0-14118 GCA_902168405.1 Peromyscus aztecus
TTTGTTTTTGTTTTTCGAGACAGGGTTTCTCTGTGTAGCTTTGCGCCTTTCCTGGAACTCACTTGGTAGCCCAGGCTGGCCTTGAACTCACAGAGATCCGCCTGGCTCTGCCTCCCTAGTGCTGGGATTAAAGGCGTGTGCCACCACTGCACGGTCTTCATGTTTTAACACTTGGAAAACAAATTAAGAGTAAAATAGACACTTCAAAGTAGTTACCTTTGAAGGCATTTTTAAAGACTGTGATTAAGTGGCTACTGAGTTTAAATCCTTCACACCAATACAATAGAGCAAGCATAAACACACATTTCAATCTTAGCAAAATGTGATTGGCTTGTTTTATGAAGTTGCAAAGATGCAATTTTATGAAATTGTCCATTAAGTTATGACTAGCCTAATTAAAATAATGTAATATTATCATAAAGCCAGATGTTCGATGCATGAGAATATAAAGCACCAAAAACACAAGCCAGAGTTTACTGTGTGGGAGATGGGCAATTTTAACCAACCACCTGGAGAATAACACCGGGCAGATTCTTTAGCCTATATCTCACGATAACATTAATTCTAACTACTTTTGCATATTTATTGTGAAGACAAAACAAAACACTGGATGAAAAGCTGGAAAAAGTTATTTCCACTAATAATGAAAAAGGCTGACTGAGAATGTCTCACAAGGCACCCAACCCCCAATCCCGATTGAGATGGCAGTGGACACAAATCGCAGTCTCCAGGTTAGAGACAGGCAGACAGAGGTAAATAAGGGGGGAAAAGTACATCTGCGACAAGTATAAATGCCAGTGGGCACGACTTGTTCTAAGTGAAAGACTCCTAAAACTATTATCTGCAAAGGTCAGCTTGCGGGCACATAAACACACAGGGGAGGCATTTCTAGGTCATTATTTTCATGAAAAATCATCTCAGGTCTAAGCTTCTGTTGGCCCCATACCACCTCCAGCTTCTGCCCCCAGAACAGCCAGCCAGCCACAAGCTTCTTCCCCCTCCCTTACCACATCAAAAGAGCTGAGACAATTGCCTTGATCCATTGTTCTCAGGAAGTGATTGGGTCACATATGAGAGAATTCGTCAGAGAACCACAGTGTACTTTTCTGAAAAACAGTGGTGATAAACTCAGTGAACTTTTTCAAAGAACTAAAAGTGTTTTTAGTGTTGCTTTTTAAAAGCTTTATTTTTATTTTATTTATTTAGTGTGTGTGTGGGGCTATTTGGCCTGAAGATGTTGTCAGATCCACTAGAACTGGAGTTATAAATGGTTGTGAATCACCGTGTTAGTGTAAGGAAATGAATCCTGGTCCTATGCAAGAATAGCAAATGTTCTTAACTGTGCTCCTATCTTCACATCGTGTGTGTGTGTGTGTGTGTGTGTGTGTGTGTGTGTGTGTGTGTTTAACTGGGGTTCCTTGCATGATTTTTGCTAGGGGGTGACTTACTAGATTATAAGCCAATTAGCCATTGGCATTGAACAAAATGATACTTTCTCTCCCAGCAACCATTAATAGTTGTTACTCAGGCAGATGTGTGGCATCATCACCCTATCTATTATGAAATGATGACAGGCCCATATTGTGCTTATCTTATACAGGTAATACTAGTTTCTGTAAGTGCACTAGTGAAATGGCTCTGTCATGTCCAAAAGACAGCTTTCAGAGGAACCCATTCCATTCCCTTGTGTAAGATGAGTTCTTCCAGAATCACCATCTACCTGTCACAGAACAGAACCCAGGATGAATTCCTTATCATACTATAGATGGCGTACAGGACAGATTCCATTGGAGAACTTTGAGAGAATACCCTTCTACCCTTCAGAGATGCCTGTTGACACATGGTAGTTCATATGTAATTGCCCAAGAAGATGCTGACTGAAAAGTTAAGTCTCTGGTCATGAATTTCTTCTTGTCTTAAGGGTAGACTTGAGGAGGTCATTTCCCTATAGGATACCAAGCTTAGGTTTTGATCTTTAAGGCTAGGAAAAGCCTGTGTGTAGGGAACTGTTCATTTCGGCTACATCCTTCCCACCAATGGGTACATGGGTCATTTTCAGAAAGTCATGTTTCTTGTATAACAGCTGTCTTACTTCACCTTTTTTACTCTCTTTGGGCATAATTGCTGTGTCAGAGTACCTGAGAGAAATGACTTAAGGTGGGGAGGGACTTATTTTGGCTCAGTTTAGAGGCTTAAAGCATATTGTTGTGGGGAATACATTCTGGCTGCAGCAGGTAATTTTGTGATTTGGAAGATTGTGGCAGGATCTGTAGACATTTTGGTGAATTAGGGATCAGGGAGGCTGAGCAATAAATAGGACTCAGCTGTATTCTTCAAAAAGTTATTCCTGTGGCTAACCAGTGTTTGTCATGCTCTGTGACTCCATGACCGAAGGTTCTACAAAATCCCCAAACAGTTCCACAGTTAGAGATGAAGTATTCAATCCAATGATTCAGTTGGGGACGTGTTACATCCAAACTAAACTATTTCATCCCTACCACCGTAGGCTGATTGTCATTTCATAATGAAAAATATATTCAGCCCAAAATTAAGAGTGCCCATATTCTCAACAGCCCCAATGCTGCTCAAAAGTTTAAAACACAGTCTTCTTAGATTCAAGGTAGAGTCTTAGCTGTGAGCTTCTGTAAAATCAAAACTACAAAAAAAGCAGCAGCACTTAATTGATTTAATAAGTGTAAATAACAGAAAAACAAAATAAACCACAGAGAATGGGAAGAGTAACAGCAGAAAGGGTTAGACATTTAAGTGTACTTAGGGGATAGGTTGATAGAGACTTGCACAGACATGAAACCTGAGTCACCTCCCCATGGTTGGGTGGACAGAGAGGGCAGCATGGGAACAGTTCGGATGTTATAGAGAAGCTGGTGAACATTCAGAATACCTCATTATTTGTGAGGGGTTTGACAATTTCCTCTCCTCCTCTTAGGATTCATTTTTTTGAGGACTAGAGCCTCCCATGGATTCCTATTGTTTTGTTCTGTTTACCTCTGCCATGCTGTAACTATCCTGAATCCCCCACGCCCCTGCATCCCATCTCCAGCTTTCCATCCTTGTCTGAAGACCATAGTTTCTTGAATGGGGTGAGGGTCATACATTTTCAGTGAGGTAGCTTTGGTATCAATTTAGTGTTGGGAAGACATTTATTCATTGATGACTGAGTCTCTTAATGATGACAATTCTTAGCAGAAAACAGGGAATCTTGAACAAGGTCACAGGGGAGAGTAGTGAGGAGCTGGAGAGATGCGTCAGTTCACAAAATGTCTGCTGTGTGAACATGTGGTCCTGAGTTGTGATCAACAGCACCCATGTGCAAAGCTGGGAATGGTGGCAAGTCTTTAGAATCCTAGTCCTGGGAGGCAAAGTTGGGGGATCTTGGAAGCTTCCTGGCAAGCTAATCTTGCCAAATAGGTGAGCTCCAAGATCGATGAGATACCCTGTGTCTCAAAGTAATTTGTAAAGCAACTGAGGAAAATATATGATGTTGATCCAGGGCCTTGATATGCATGCACACGCACCACACACACACACACACACACACACACACACACACACACACGTCACACATTATGCGTGTCCAAGTGCAAATACAAATACACATTACACAAAATGGAAGTGAGAACTTTCTATAATCGTTCCCAGGGCTCAGGGTGGCAAACAGTACAACAAACAATGTAATTCTTCTGACTGCCAACCAATGTTAGAATACAGCTAAAACACTGCCACACTATTGTATATTGCTGTGGTAACTGTTGTTTCTTATTATACAGAAGTAAAACCCCAAACATTCTAACCCAATAAGTAAGTGGATGAGACCCATCAATATTGTTCAAATAAGGTTCCTAAGTAAGGGTAGGGGAATTGGAGGGAGGAGACATGGTAACATTTAATTGTGTATGTGTGAAAATGTCAAAAACAAAGGAAATCACTTAAATAGATGTTCTTTGAGCTATCTGTAGTAAACTATAATTTCTGAAATAGTTTGATTTTGAGGAATTACTTTCACCAAGATAAAGCCCAGGTTAGCAATTGTCTTTTTAAATAAGCAGTAACTAAATGAACAAGACTCTCATCTCCGATGCTTTGCTCACATGTGTAGAAGCAGAGGTCGACTGTGGACAATGGAAAGCCCTAGGCAGCTGCAATCGACTGAGAGTGGCTTTCTGCCAGCTCTTACCTTGGGACTTGACTGCACAGCAGTCCTCCAGCTTTTTTCCTCCCGGGGACTGGCAGGAATGGGAAGCACACAACCAAACCACCAGAGTAGCAGGTATTTAAACCAGAGCTCACCAAATCTCACAGTCCACCGTGAGGAGTTTGCTTCAACTTTCCATATTTAAATAGACATGAAATCGAGAGAATTGTGTCACCTCTACTATATTTTCAGTGTGCTCACATGAAAATATAAGAGTCTAATTTTCATTTGGACGTGTGTTTGGCATCAGAAATATTTCAGTGTAATGGGAGCATGACCAGGGACTGAAGTCAGGCACCGAAGCAAGATTGCTGTGGAAAATTTTGAAAAACTGATCAGTACAAGAACACTAGCCAAAACTGAGCAAGAAGAAATATCTGGGGAGAATTTAGACTAGAAAGGAAAGTATAAAGTTTGTATTGCTAATGAGACAACCTAGTGTGTATGTGTGCTAGATAAGAAGGAAAATCTAGGTACAATATCAGAAATATTGTCAAGAGAGAAATCTTTAACTATGCATTAAGAAGCTGATAATACATTAATAAGGATGTATTTGCATATTAATATTTTTAAACTGAACAGTGCTGAAAAATGTGTAACAATTTTCAGTATTTTTAAGCCATACACAATAACAAAAATCAATTGAAACAGCATTTTGTAATGTTTCAAAATTATTGCATATAAGTGCACTTAATGGTGAAATTTTGTAGGTGTCTTTTGCCTACACAGCTAACCCGTAGTACAATGTATTTCTTCTGTAGATTTAGTGTGTGTTTGCCACTAATTTCTAGTGAGACTTTTCTCCACTATGCCATCACTTGGTATATTAAAAATTAATTAAATTATTGAATTAAGAATGTATAAAGTGTCTAGTTTCATTTTTAGGTTATACATGTGTTCTTGTATTTGAAGTAGATTATGAGATTGGAGGACAAAAATTGGAAAAGGAATCCCTGTGAAACAAATTCGACTAACAGTTCGTCTAAATACATAGCATTTGGAAAATCAACAACTTATTTTGGAGTTATAGTAAATATTAGCACTTTAAGGCCTGTTTTATAATCTTTAACAAAGAAAGACACCACAGTGAAAGTGACTTTGCTAGCATTCTGTTTAGCTGAATGGCTGACTAGCTGAGAATTGATGCTGAGTTGATTTTTCTGTCTCTGATGGAAGAGTTAAAAGAACATTTCCCAGTTGGAACTTGATAGATCATGTACTGCTTCAACCTGACTTTCTTACACGTGTCAATCTTAGTTGCGAAGAAGCATTCTTATACATAGCTCTGCTACTGTGCCAATCACATTGGTCTAATTTATGTCCACAGTAAATTACACATCTAGAGGAAAATTGAAGAAAATGAATTTAAAGATGTTACTATCTAATTATGAAAGAATAAATTTTACTTTGGCCATGATTCCAAATTGCCAAAATATGGGTTTAAAAGACAAATAATGCTTTTACATTTGAATATTGAAGAATGTAAAAACCATTTAAAGTTCCATGCAGCTGAATTTAGGTTTTCATATTGATCAGATGGCAATAGGCTTGTGTTTGTTATAACCGCCACTATCGTATACACTTATTATTACCAAGAGTGAAAACTCAGTTATTTGTCTGGTGAAACATATTTTTATTCTTTTAAATAAATAATACTTATGAAAAAGTAAACAACATGCAAAAGTAACATCCATGTGTGGTTCTCCTTATTGAACTGAGTAGATAAATCCAAGTGAGTTTGCCCAATTCTTTCAATTAGCTTTAATAAATACATGATTCTCATAATTTTGGTTAATGCTGAATAAAATTGACATACACCATTCATTTTACATGTAGTCCACTTATCTCCTAAAATAAGTGAATTAAAAATATAGACCTGGAAGTAGGCACTAAATAGATGATGATACAACATCGTTCTATACACATGCTCATCATGGGAATTCACACATTTGCTGTATATTTCCACCCTTGCTGGTGGAAGTGGACAGTGGATACTGACATCATCAACTGATTGTTTTCACTACAAACAATAAATGAGATGTAAAGAGTTATGTCAAATAAAATCATGAAAAGAGGGAATATCATGTGGCATTCCATTTAAGCATACCACAGTTGTCTTTCCTTTGGTATTACAGTCATGGTCATGTGAAATCAACCCTGCTGGGGATGCTCAGAGATATCACATTTAGTCATAAAAAGGTAAGTGTCAGTTATAAAGGGAACTGCTGCCTCCTCACTACGTATCTGTTAGACCATGTTGTTTTTAAATATTCCCATTCGTTCTCCCAGGGATCTACATCTAAGGTCAGCCCACTTGTGGTTGAAAGACTTAGGCGAGACTCTAGGGAGAGTATCGTGGTTAACCCTCAAGGGTTCAGTGAGAGGCTTTTGCACTCGGTCGAATTTCATCCTCAGCTATAAAAATAAGATGATGTAAAGTGTATTCTTCTTGACAATGGGCCAAAAATAACCTTGCAAATACAAAAGTAGTACATTATATTATTGTTTAAAGGCTTTTATCATTCAGGGCAAAAACTGAACAGCAAATCACAGAGTCATATTTTCATGTGTTTAAAAAAAGGCAAGATGGCCAAGAAATGGGTCATTTGGTACAACAATTTTTTTTTAGAGAGAGAGTTGAACGCAGTGCAGATATATTTCACTGGTATTTCTTCTTCCTTTTGCATTTCTGGTGTTTCTGGCTCCCTTCATTCCCTCTCCTGTCTTCTGAGCTACTGTCGGTGTCGCTGGCTTGCCTTTCCCTCTTTCGTTTGTTCCTCTGATAAAGGTCAGGGTCGCTTGGTTGCTGGTGAGTCCACTCATAGGAGCTGGGTCCAACCTCGAGGTTTAAGGAACGCGATCCAGATGCACTGTTGGGAAGGGACGCCGTCATGTCATAGAAGGGAGGCTGCAACATTGGACTGTGTGTGTGCCAGTGCTGTGGAGAGAAGACAGGCATGAATACACACTCAAAATGCAGACAGAAAGGTGACAACTCCCAGGTCCTTGCAGACAGCAGTAGTGGGCCGAGCTAGACCTGGGTACAGTGACCGTTTTGTACAGGGGTTGTGGGCATTGCTTCATCTGGGTTACAGGAAGCAGAAAGATTAAAGGTGACACATAGTTTACTACCGCATGGATTAGCAGTGTCCAGAAGAAATAGTATGCAAAAATACATAGGTAGTCTGTAAACGCAATATAAAAGGAAAAAAATAAATAGATAAAACAGTATATTTATTTATCCCAATACATATTCAGACTACTGTCATTTAACACCTTTACCAGTTAAGGAGATTTTTTTTTTTCAAAGCTGGAATATTGTGCCCAGGACCTTGCTCTTGTGCACTCTACCACCGAGGTACATCCCCAGGGAGATATTTGCTTTTATTTTCAGGGGGGGAGCCTTCTCAAATATTTACAGTTTATCCTACTTGGAAGCTAAACCATTACTGAAGTTATTTGATTTGATGTAGACTTACATAAAATTTCTAACAGAAAAATTTATAACTACCATGTTCCATTTTCTTAAAATATACATAGAAACTTCCCAATATGTGGTACACGTACTGATTTTAAATTTGAATGAAAATTAAAAGCTTCTTAGGCGCAAATGAAGCTGAGAGTTCCCACGTTGTAAAAAGACATAGTTGTCACTTTTTTAGGTCAAGAAATGCTTCTTGTGTTTTAACAAATTAGCTGAAATTTCTGACTATTCTAATCAGAGGATAGGATTAGCATAAGACAATCTTCCCACGCAAGCTCAGCTGGACCAAGAGATAAAAGATCCTGGGAAACTTTAGAATCAGGTGAAACTTCCTTGCTGAAATGTATCTAGCCATAATTTAGGAAAGTTTTCTCCAGAAGTGAAAGCATCGTTTTCCAGGAAATTCCCTGACTGCTTACTAATTGAAAATGGATGCTAAAAACAAACAAACAAACAAACAAAAAACCCTAAAGCTTATATATATATATATATATATATATATATATATATGTTAGGTATTCATAACAGCCTCTGAATAAAAACAAACTAACAGAAACAAAACAACAAAGTTAGTCTCACACCTGTCATTAATAAACCTATGGCTTGCGGAGTAATATCCCAGAACTTACATTATTTTACTCATAAAACAAAAAGTTGTGAGGAAAATAGTCTAAAATCAAAAACCACGATTAAGAATTCTAGGCTATAGCCAAACTATGGAGACCTTTAAATGGCAGTTCCTTCTAGTAACTGAGAACTTTCCAGAGGCTTTTTAGACAAAAAATACTTCAATGTGATTGACGGCCACACATACGGATGTTACACACTGGGAGAAAATCTCCGTTCCTAAGAACATCTTTTGCAATGGTCACTTTCTGGGGATGTGGGATTCAAGGGTTACTTGGTTACTGCTGTCATCGCTATCAACTGCCTCTTACAGCTGAGCACTGAGGTCTTCCGCACACGAGTTCTCATGACCCTGTCTGAGCATGCGCTGGGCCATAGTCTGCACTGATGCCAGGTTCAGATTTCAACACCAAATGTCAAGGCCTGTGTTTGTAAGTTGTATACTGAAACAAATGCATTTCACACCTACCGTTTTCTGAAAGAAAAAATATTCTTGAGGTAAAGCAGCATTCGCAATTGGGAAAAAGTGCATGGGAAACGAGGATCTGCCCAGCATTTCATCATTCCTTTGGAAAGAAGAGAAGCAAGGACATCTTAAATCTCCAAGGTACAAAGGTCATTTTCTCATGAAAAAAAAAATGACAGCCTTATGTAAGTAGAAGAGAAGAGTTCTCTGGTAGCCTTTAAGAATAAATGCTTGGAACATACACAAATAATGTATTATTTCACTGATGATGTAATGATATGGTATTACATTAATTACTTAGTTATAAAGTATTGAATCTATCTTAGATTATGTTATATTTGATAAAAGGAAACACTCAGATATGAACATAACAAAGCAAATGCCTTGCACTTACTAAGAGAACATCAGTTTTTTATAGATAGAAAAGCAATGTGGAATTTCTATCACTTTAGTTTTAAACATATCTTTACAATTTAACTAAAATGTTGTGTGAATAGACTACTGTGTTAATATACTTGCTCATGTCTGACAAATTAAGATAATAAAGCCCATATTTATTCAAAAACATGCATTTGATTACCTGAAGCTGTGTGAGTGTATCTTAACACAGCTCTCAAAACTTTGGCTAGCTGGTTCAGAAGAGCGAGAACTACCTTTAATGAGACAGAATTAAAGAAAATAAAATAGAAAAGAAACATTATTTCATGACACAATTATTTGGAGTTTGAACATTCTAGCATTAGGTCAAAAAGTCAACCAAACCCCCAAATCTGGTGGTTCTGAATGATGGCTCAGCATTTGAGATACTGAGGCAGGAGGATCCAGAGTTTCAGGTTAGCTTGAGATGTATATAGTGAGACCCTGTTATATAAAAACCAAACAAAGACAAATATAAAACCCTACCTTTTTAGCATTCAAAATTCTGTCCTAGTTAAGACATATGCACATAAAACTTATATCTAGATTCACATTTACAGATTTTCTACAGGATTATAAATGACTGAATGAAAACTGAACCGTGTCCAAAAGCCATGGACAGATATGAAGATTATTACACAGGCATGGGACTATGTGAGATATACAATATTTTATTGCATATTACTATAAGCTAAAAATGGCACACTATCACTGATGCTTGCTCATAGAATGTAAGAGTTCCCTAAACATTATGTACAAAAGCCAATTCAACTTTACACAGGATGTGTCATAACATAATACACCCAAGCTTTTTCTACCAATTGGTAGAGAGGTGGGGGGCGGGGGGCAAAGAGAAAGGCAGAGACCACTTTCCTTTTGCGAAAGGACATGGTTTTGGTTACTGTTGACTTTAGTAATGACAACACTAATACATCAATAAGTCCTGAGGAGGTCCTAGAGTTACTTAGATGACCTCTATCAGTTCTTTCTCAGCCTGCAAACATTCTCTGTGCTTCTCATTTATAGATGGTTAGTTGATGATGTGTGTGTAACGGATGTCATTAAAGTTTTAAATTCAGGCCCTAAGCAACGTTCAGAGAATGGTTTCCCAAGAAAGGCTAATTGGGAAGGATTTGCTTTGAGATAATAGGTACTTGAGCAGTGTCAACAAGGTAAAACAGCCTCGCTATATAAAATTTAGTTATTTGTTTTTAATTCATGTAGATTTTCAAGTTGCTGGCAACCTTTATAGGTACTTCCTGGTTGGTTCTGAAATACAATTTAAAAAGCTTTAAAACTGAGGAGATAAGTTTGGTTTGGTAATATGGTAGGCAACATCAATTAATTATACATTAAACATTAGATATGTACCCCCCTAAAAAAAAACCCAATGGTGATGACAGAGACACTTTTTATTGCTCTATACTATATAGAAAACAAAATGATTAAGCCCCTGAGAATAGGACCAACAAGAAAGCACATTCTGAAGATTGATGGGGGACAGAACTTACCAGATACTGCAAAAAATTAATGGTAATGATAGAGACACTTTTTATTGTCCTACACCAGAGGTTCTCATCCTGTGGGTCAAGACCCCTTTGGGAGGTCACATATCAAATATTCTGCATATCAGATATTTACATTACAATTTATAACAGGAGCAAAACTATAGTTACGAAGTAGTAATGAAATAATTTTATGCTTGGGGGCCACCACAACATGAGGAACCACTACCTATATTATCTAGAAAACAAAATGCTTAAGCCCCAGAGCACAGCAGTAATAAAGCACACGTTGAAGATTGATCAGGGACAGAACTTACCAAACCGATACTGTACATTAATTGGTCTTCCATACAAACGAATTCCATTCAGCAAAGCTATGGCATAAGACACAGATTCAGGATGCTTGAAGCAGACAAAACCAAAGGACTTCGGCTTTCCATCTCTATCTTTGCAAAGAGTCACTTTGGTTAGTGGCCCGGCCTGTAAGAAACTAAAATTATTTTCTCATAAATCCAAAGATTTTGTTTTTACACTAAGATAAATTAAATAAATTCAAGTCTGACTACAATAAAGAACAGTCATAAATAGCTCCACATGTAATGCATCTTCCCAATAAACAACACAGCTACTTACTTACTCAACCTTTCTAGCTTATCAAAAACATTTATGGAAAAGGAACTTACAGGGTATAGTTCAAATATTACAAACAGAGAAAGACTATATTTTCAGCTTTACAAATCAACTTAGAGAATATTTGAACCTCAGATTAAGATAGTACTACCTCTCTACACATATTAGCAGTATTTAATGAGAAAAATTATGTTGGCTGAGTTGGTTGCTGTCAAAAAGTAGGGCAACATGACAAGATGGACTCATTTTTCCTGCTAAGGAACTGCAAAAAGTCTAGGGTGTTGGCTTAGTGGGTAAAAGTGCTGCCACTGAAGTGTGAGGACTTGTGTTTGAGTCAGCAGAATGCAAATGCAGAAGCTAGAGGACAAGTCAGCCTGGGGTATACAACAGAAAACATGTCTCAAACAAAGGGGAAACTCAAGGACCAACTTAAGTGTTCTCTGACCTCCATATTCACGGACATGAATGCTTGTATACACACACACACACACACACACACACACACACACGTGTGCTCTAATATGTACACATACCTGCATATACTACAGTGTTTCTAAGAGAAAGTAAATCCATTATGCATTTTGATTCAGTAACACTGCTTCATAAATATGCTCAAAGGAAATCTATCTGATTATATTTAAGATCTGGTAGAATAAGTAAGCTATTCATAAGAGTGGACAATTTAAAAAGTAGCAACTAGAAATATTATTCCATGGTGAATTCTTAAAACAACATAAAGTACCACAAATTTTAAGTTTCAGAATGTGCAGCTACAAAAACTGTAGCGGGTAATACAAAGCAAGGAAACAAAGCTAAATATTAGAGAACAGTGTTAATCACACCCGAGGGGGAAAAATACATCAATTAATTACCTCCATCATTGGAGGATATGTTCACAAAACCGGAACTGACTTAGAGCTGTATACTTTAATAATTATTTTTCTCTGCAGAGTTGGGTAAACATACACATAGTTGCCTTTTACCCATAAGGTACTGCCATGCTTACAACAGTGCTGTACCTTGGATTTCAGTCTTTCTTCTCTAAATGCTTTGCCAGGGGATTAGCTCACACTCCCTTTCTCTGAACAGGAGGAAGTTAGGGAAACGATTTCCCCATGGCTGCCTCTCTATGAAGACAGCTTCCTGAGATGTTGTGTCATGGAACTTCACACTCAATACATTTCAAACTGCAATCATTGTCTTTCTCCTACTCTAAATCCCTAATATTTCCTGGTTAAAAGGACAAAAGTATATTTGAATTTAAAAAAAAAGGATATTGAGAAATTTGAAATAGATTATAAACAATTCATAAAGGAATTATTCTGTGTTCTAGTTTTTATTTTCCTCTACTAACATTACAGTACGCAGTAGCATACAAAGACAAGATTTACTTATAAACCTAAGCCCAAACTCCTTATTTCCTGAGTGCTGGCAGCTGAGCCTAGAAGCTTGTGAATGCAAGGCAAATACTAATCGCTGACCCACACTCCCAGTTCCGCTATAATATTTTTAAAGGTAAAATTCAACTGGCTTTTCTGAAGTCAATAATTACATAACTTTCTTTTAAAGTCAGAAGGAGACATTTTCAGGGCAGCTGAAATGGGGTTTTGCTCCTTACTCCTGTTTCTGATGTTACATCTTTCAAATGATCCTTTACATTAGCAGACTCTCCATGGGCAAAGTGAAAACTTAGGTTTACTGCTCTACCCATTAAACAGGATCTAAATTTTAATCAAGGGGGAAAGGAAGTCATAAAAGAAGTAAGGAGCTCCTCTATATTGCCTTTCCTATGCACACAACTTCTGCGGACCTAGTTCTTCCTGACTAGATAGCTCAGGTGTCAGAGGATTTGCAATCCCACAAACCATCACTCCTCACCGGCTCCCTTGGAGGCTCAAGAGGAAAGCTTTCCCAAGAGCTAAACTTACTCCTTTTCCCAACAGTGACTTTCAAACCCTATTGGGTCTTAAAATAATGATGTTTTTAGAGTGAAAACTTTAAAATGGCAATGGATAAAGATAAAAGTCTTACATATATATTTTTAAATAATAAAAATGTTAATGTTTAAAAGGAGTGCTGTCTATGAGTAGCAAAGGCATGCTTTACTAGAGTTTAGAGACAAAGTAAGTACTTTAAATATTATTTAAAACAAACAAAAAAAATCCTTCCATGGCTAGTATCCAAACTTCATTTTCCAAATGCATCTCTGTTATTGTATCCCTGAGAATTTTCCCTTATTTTGAAAGTTCAAGTCACTCTTGATTTCTTTTTATTATTCTATTAGTAATAATATTTATTATTAGTATTATTACCAATAACGATAGTCCTATTAGTAGTAGTGAACAGCATTGGTTGTAGCTGTTTCATTGAGCTAAATTTATTTCTGGCAATCATATTACATTTCAGACACTATTACTCCCATTTGACATTATACGGCACCACATACTGAGACTCAAATATTGACTACCCCCCCCCACCCCCCACCCCCCGGTCACACTGTCGACCTTACTGTCAACAGTTTCTGCATACTATTTACCTGTCTGTTTTGCAGATTGGCATAAATCATGGGAAACAGTTTGGATTTCCCCCGTTAAAGCCTCCTGTCGGCTTGAGTTTGCTCCATCATTCTGAGTCATTAACCAACTAGATGAGAGGCTGAAGACGCCCCTCTCTGGCAAGTGTGTTTACCAATTCTCACAAAGCTCCCTAAGGTCCTCCGAGTATGAAACACAGTAAGTAGCATGACCAGGGAACCCAGCAGTTAGTCACGGTGAAT
>CABHPQ010169944.1:15937-47081 GCA_902168405.1 Peromyscus aztecus
ACACACACACACACACACACACACAAATAAAAAAAAACAACAAAAAACCCCAAGGAGACACATACACAGAGACACACACAAAAGCAAATGTTTCCTATTGTGTGTTTTCTCTCATGTGTGGATGTTAGTTTTCAAGGTATCAATATGTATGCTACAATCTGAATAATCACAGAGACATATACTTAGTATGGAGCCAGAAGGAAGAGAGAATATTCCAAGGAAAGAAAAATAGAATATGGTGTTATCATGAGAGATAAAGGAGAAACCATTATAGGAGTGCTAAATGGGGACGGGGAAAGAGCAGAGTGAAGAGGAAGTATGGGAATGCTGAAAGCCTTTGAAAAACCCATGGGAAAAAGAAAGGGGGGAGAACATGAAGTTGGGTAGGTAGGGAACTGGAGAAGATCTGAGAGGAGCTGGAGGAAGAGAAAACATCATCAAACTATATTGCATAAAAGTATCTTAATAAAAAGATACATTTTAGGAAAACTTCATTTCTTCTCTAACTCTGACATATTTAGTTGTGTGAGTTAGGCAAATAACTTGACTTTGGAATTCAGATTGTTTCTAAGGAATGGATTGGATCACATGAATTATTTCATCCAGTATTTATTTTTTGAATTGCTTCTTAGGTGTCAGGAACTGTTTTTAGTCCCCGGAACAAAGGTCACTATAGAAATCTGGATAGTTGGAGAGACAGACTTTATCTAGATAATGCAGGTTTCAGCAGCTTTAGTAGTTACCTTAGGTTGTTACTTCTCAAGTCTATAAATATTTTCTCTTCTTTCTTTCTTTTTTTCTTTCTTTCTTTCTTTCTTTCGTTCTTTCTTTCTTTCTTTCTTTCTTTCTTTCTTTCTTTCTTTCTCTCCTTTATTCTCAGAATAAATACAGTACAGCAAGAGGGTAAGAGAAGTAAGTGCACGATCAAATGAATGAGCACTTGAAACTTTCCAGTCTGTGTAGATCTCTTACATATTTCTATGTATTTACTTCATAAATCTAATAATCCAAACCAAGATATTTTCTCCTTAACATTTATACATATTTAGTGTTTACATATAACTGTGAACATTATAAAACTTTGTGTTTCCAAATAACTAGCAAGTGTATTATATCATTATATGAAATGGGTGCTATTCTTTGTATACATATGTGAATGTTCCTAGTGTCTTAATGGGCCCTCTTCTTCCCTGGCTCTATATACATTCTCAGTCTTTATAGTTTTAGAGTTCTTTAGAGTTCTTATTCACCATTCTGAGATTAAGCTCATGCACTTATATATTTACTCAGGCTTAGATCTCAACGGGTAATTTTTTTCATGTAAGTACATTGTATTTTCTAACTCATGTTGAGTGAATGACTCCAGGAAATGCCAAATAGAGTTTGATCTCAGTGTTTACTAGCCCCATTAGTAACATATGAAGTTTTAATGAGAGCACATGAAATACTCTTTAAAGAATTACAGTCTTTACCAGAATGTTTTATACTTCTACTTGCAAAAACATATCAAAGTATAACTATGAATATATATGAATTTGTGTGTATATACATATACAGATTTAGACAGACAGCTAGTTAGATAGATAGATAAGTAGATAGATGATAGATATATTGATTGATAAATGATAGATACACAAATGTCTAATTTCCCTTCAGCACCTCAGCCCAGGAAGTGTGTTTTGCTGGGATTTTCTCTATTGTGAAATTCAGAATAGCTGACTGCCCCACATGTGAAGGAGCATAATTCTCTTGTTATACTTTCAAACCCTCCTTATTGTGAACTACTATTGTATGATTAAACATAAGCACCTTAGTGTAACCCAAATCTTAAATGGTCTTATTAATAAAAACAAACCCAGAGCCAGGTATTGAGGTGAACGCTGAAAGATCAGAGAGACAGAACAAGCCACAGCTAACCTCACCTCATCAACTTTGCAGCCGATCTTGTTTCCTCAAACTGGAAGCCTCTGAGTCCATCATCTGGATGGATCTCTGCCTCCAGAAGGCTAGGATTAAAGAAGGTGTGTGTGCCACCATTTTCTGGCCTCTATGTCTGCCTAGTGGCTGTTCTTTTCTCTGACCCCTAGATAAGTTTATTAGGTTATACAATATATTGGGGGAAACAATATCACCATACTCCCCCTTTTTTTGTCTAAATAATAAAAGAAGCTTATAACTAATATAAGATAAAGTATATACAATAAGTATATACAATACATATAGTTAAGAATTACATTAACAATGTCTAGTCCATTAACATTTGACAGATTCAGACAAAAAACTCCATTATATAAATTAACAATGTCCAGTCCATTAACATTTGACAAATTCAGACAAAAAATTTCATTATTTATCCTATTGGTGAGTCTAACACAAAATTGTATACTATATACAAAAATCCAATCCAATGTAAAATAAGTAGTTCCTTTTTAAAAGTAGATTTAATAATCTACCTTTTTATCATACCCATATTCTCTCTTTTCTAACTTTTATCTTATCATTTCCATATCTTCTCTTTTTCCTTTTTAGAGTAGATTCAATAATCTACCCTTTTATCCTATTATTTCTAAATCTTTTTTTTCAGAGTAGATTCAATGATCTACCTCATATCTATATCCTCTTTTTTCTTTTTCTTTTTTCTTTAGACAAATCCCTGAATCTAATCTCTTTATTTAGCCTTTTTCCTGACCATTAACAATTAACAACTTGTAACCTACCATTGTAAACAACGACAATATCCATAACGCAAATATCCAAAAACCACCCATCCCACCTCTTGAGAATGTGGACCTCGTTTTCTGAAAATTACTTCCTGCTTTCTGGAGGTGAAGACATCTTTTGGGGATCCTGAAAAGAAAAAGTTTGGGTTAATTGTCAAGTTCCAGGAGATGTAGTTGTATCATTTGTTGTCCAGTCTCTGTATAATGCAAAAGTGCAGGGCTTATCTCAAGTCCTCACTCGAATAGTCTGTGAGGCTGGATCATCTCAGCTAGCCACCTTGAAATTGTCCTGAGCAGTTTGTAGTCCAGAGCTGAACTTTGGATGGTGTTAATCAGTTTAATGGTATTATTGTATAGTCCATGTGGACTCGTCAGTCACTGTGGGGTCCCATCATCCTTTTGTAGATTTCAAAGTTGCTGTTAGGTGTGGTCACGGTTCCCTGCAGACATTTTTTTTCCTCCTCTGTGGTTTGGAGCAATCACAGTCTGATAAATGTCTGTCTCTCAGAACCATGAATGTTCTTCCCTAGAAGAGAATATCTTCACAGCAACTTCTTATCCCCACCATTTGCCTTGCCAAACTTCTCCAAACTGACCTTTGCTGATGCTTTCTTGTAACACGATGGTCCTGGCAATTGTTCTCTGAACAAGCAGCAGTAAACCCTTCATCTCAAGTAGCAGTGTCGCCATCACTGTCAACATGCTGAGAGGCACCTCGTAGCTCAGAGCAGAAGCCACCACCTCCATGGTTCTTCCGCCACTGTTTGTGCCCCAGCCCCGGCCGCAGCTTTTCCTCAGCAAGCTTCCCAGGCTGGCCTCGAACTCTGGATCCTCCTGCTTCTGTCTCCTTTAGCAAATCCTACCTGCAGCATGCACCACCACAAATGGCTGCAAGCAGCTTGGGCCTGAGCTGGGACCTGCAAGGCCACAGGCAAGTAGCTTTTTCATGAATTCATACCCGCCAAGTTGGGCGCCAGATGTAACACAAATCTTAAAAGGTCTTATTAATAAAAACAAACCCAGAGCCAGGTATTGGGGTGAACGCTGAAAGATCAGAGAGATAGAACAAGCCACAGCTAATATCACTTTGCCAACTTCTCAGCTGATCTTGTTTCCTCAGACTGAAAGCCTTTGAGTCCTCATCTGAATGGATCTCAGCTGAACTGCCGCTAAAAGCCTAAAAGCTAAAAAAAGCTTCTAGTTCCTGGTCCTCACACCTTAAAATATCTTTCTGCTTCCTGCCATAACACCCTGGGATTAAAGGCATGTGTCTTTCCCAAGCAAGACATGAGATCTCAAGTGCTGGGATTAAAGGTGTATGTCGCCATGCCTGGCTGCTTCCAGTGTGGCTTTGAACTCACAGAGATCTGGATGGATCTCTGCCTCCAGAAGGCTAGGATTAAAGGTGTGTGTGCCACCATTTACTGACCACTATGTCTATCTAGTGACTGTTCTGTTCTCTGACCCCAGATAAGTTTATTAGGTTACACAATATATTGGGGAGACACAATATCACCACATCCTACTCAGACCCTGACACACCTGTGACTATATAATGAATACCTGTTGAAAAGGTACCTCTTGAAAAAAAAAGAAGCATCTCTACAGTGCATCTTTAACAACTAAGTCTATGGATATCAGACAGCACTTAGAAAAAGTTGTGTAAATGAATGTACAGATGAATGAGTTAATGAACGGAAAAACTTGGTAATGGAAGTTTTCTACAACCATGAATAATGATATATATATATATATGTATATATATATATTATTTAATCTTCACAGTACACATAATTAGAGAAATTCTTTCTTGTTAGACATTTATAGTTTCCATTTGGGGGCTACTGTAATGATGCTGGGATGAACACTTTGTTCTCATAATTTTGTGCATGTGTGATTTTATTATGGCATGGAAAGAACTTGCAGTTCTGTAGCAATGTCCTTTGGATGTTTAATTTCTGAGTCAGATGCTAACTTTTTTTAATTCTTTTTATGTTTTTAACAGTATCTTGTCTGGCCTCAAACTTGAAATGTAGCCATGGTTGATTTTAAACTTCATTTGTTCCTGTCTCCTCCTCCTAATTGCGAGGTTTACAGTGGACCACAGTCACATGCATTTGTGTGGTATTAGGGATCAAACCTAGAGTCTGGCACATGCCAGGGACATACTCTACTAACAGAACTACCTCCCAGCCTTTGTTAAATATCTTAAACAGAATTTATATAAATTAAATAAAAGTTTCTCCCAAAGTACATTCTGAAAAAGGATCTACTAAGTAAATATTACTTAGCCATTATAATTACATTTCAAGTACTTAGAAGCATGCCTGTTGCATGGAGATCCATTAACCATACATGTTTATAAATATCATCAACACAACCTGCTTTGTGACATTGCTTATTTTCTACATGTATCTGTAAGGTTCCCCCTCCCATATTGTATGTCGGAGTGGCAATAAAATAAATACATAGATATTACTAAAACCTACCGGCATATTTCATATTATATTATTATCTGTTGACGTTTTACTAGGCATTAATAACCCAATGTTCTCATGTTGAAAGCAAGAAAATTATATGATAATGAAGGAATGTCATTTCATAATTTGAAACTCTGCTAAATACTCTACTATCTGAAACCCAAAGCTCATATGATGGGGTCAGAATGGTAACAATGAAAATATTATTATAAGATAGTTTTACTTTACAAGAACAAAAGCAAAAGTGTAAATTCAGGCTTTGGTGGTACATACCTTTAATCCCAGCACTATCAAGGCAGAGGTAGGTAGAACTCTGAGTTAGATGTCAGCCTGGGCTTTAGAGCTAGTTCCAGGACAGCCAAGACTACACAGAGGAAAAAAAAAAGTCTCAGAAAAGGTAAATTATATCTTTAGGAAAGGTTTTTCTTCGAGTCTATTAAGTATAATCTTTTTAAAACTGTGTTTTCCATGTACTGCCTACACTGTGTTCCTCCCTTCCCAAATAACATGGCTATTCACTTTCCTTTTTTTCTTTTTGAGATGTACTGCTATTAACAGCTGAGTGTGGTGGGGATGTCTACATTCTTTTATTGTCACAAAACAAAATATAGTGATTCATTCCTAAAAACAGTCTCAATAAAGCTCCTAAAGGTCAAACACTTCAAATTAATGAGGGTTTATCAGCAGTTAAGTGTCCCAATTTCAAAATAAGTATCTCATGTTTGGGGATTTCTAAAGCATATCTCCAGACTTTAGATTAGTGTCTGTTAATCGATGTAAACCAAACAGTCCATTTTCACTGTGTCATTGAAGCTTTCCCAAGGCATGTGTTTTCTAAAAGGAATTTTGTTCTGAAGTTGTGATCTGTGTATGTAGAACAGCTACTGCTTATTCTTGCTTTCTCAACATTCTTTCTGGGAAAGAAATAAGAGGAAAACTAAAACAAGCATGTGAAGAGAAAACCAGTAATAATTTTTTAAATGTTTGTCATATTAAAAACAAAAATATTTTTCCTTTTCAAATTTTAGCTCCAAGAGACAAGCTAGAATCTAACATTTAAAATAGCCACTATCTTTTAGATGCATAATGATATACACATGAAAAGCTGGACAGCTTCATGGGTGTGGATTTTGTTATTGATTTGTACCTCTGTGAAGAACTTAGTTTGTAATCAAAATGATGATAAAACAAAACTTTGCCTGACTTTCTATTTCTGGCATTTCTAGTAACATATTTTTTTAAGTATGCTTTCCATAAACATATCCTCCCATGCCACTTCTGAAATCCTGAGGTTAAGGAGTAAAGACATCTACAATTAGGTTTCCTGTTCCCTTAAATCCTACTTGTGTAGCTGAACATTTGTGAGTTATTACAGAGTCTCCGGCTTAAACATGATCTCCTAACACAAGCCAGTAGGAGACAGCCCCACTCCCTCACCTTTTGCAGATGGGGGAGGAGCAAGAGTCATTTTTACAGGAAAGCTCACCCGACAGAGACCATCCTATCCACCAAGAACCTTAATGAATTACAGAATTTCTTTTTGGTGAATCCCAGTGTTTCTTTTACAGTTTCTGATTCCAAATGAGAATATACATTTTCCTGTGTTTGATGTGCTGGATAAGATTTGGTAAGATGTTTGTTAATCACTTATCATTAAAATGCCTGGAAAATAGTTAATATGATTTGTGTTCTTTTATGCCATTGTAGTGTGAAAAAATTGCTGATTATGGTGTTTATACCAAACCAGATTGATTTTAAGAGGGTTATATGTGTGCACTTATATAGATGTGCATGTGTTTGCTAAACTGGAGTTCTATGTTGCATTCATTTGTCAGAAGATTAGAAGCTAGAGAACAAATATTCAAAGACAGAATAAGTAGAAACATTCAAGATAAAAAGTAATTAAGTAGCAAGGAATTAGTTCAATGTTTGAAAATTATGAGTTACTATAAATTTTGCTTTCATGTTTGAAGAAAATTATTGAATAGGCAATTTACCAGTTGCAAAGGAAAATTATCAATACAGAGGGACTTCTCCTTTTTCTTGTTTCACATAATAAAAGTTCCAAACGGTCTAATGGTTGTAAGTGAGAACAGTTGATAGTGGTAATGAAGCTTACTAATGCTAGTAATGTGACTTTCTGCTTTATGGATGAATGTCTTGTTCTAGCCTGGAGGAGAATGACTTGTTGGTTATGGTTGAACAAGCCATTCTACTTTCTGTAAATGAAAACAGTAGCAAATTCCTAAGTTGAGATGAATAATAGCCCTTTGGTGGAATTTTATGAAAGAATGTTTTCTTTATGTCTTAAAATATCTTTTATAAATTCATGACTATGCACTCTAAAAACCATAGTACACCAAGTAGAAATTAATATTTTGCTTTTATTTTCAGTTGAATATTTGAACTAATCACAGTTTTTGGAAGCTTTGAGAGTCTAGGCAATAGTGCATAGTTTATATTGTAAATTTTACTCTCTGGGATATTCTTTTAAAAAGACATTTTAAGTTTGTGATACGTGGTATCAGCATCTTGACTTGAAAGCTAGAGAAATTTGAACTCTATGCCACCAGACTTAGTTATCCTCTAATATCATAGTTCATAGTTATTTTGATATCAGAGTTAACACACTTTGGCGCAGACTTTCAGAGATTATTATTTTGACTAGAATTTAGCCAGTTTCCTAAGTTTTCAACAGGGAAAATGGAGTTACAATTGTTAAATATTTTTTTGTTTCTGTCAAAAGTTTGGCTCATTTGTCATGATTACTAAAATAGAATATCAAAACTTTTAGATCTTAACAACAAACAGGAAATAAACAATTAAAGATTTTTATAATTTAAAAGATCTTTTGTTAACACATGTAGACTTAAGTTTCTTTCATTTAAAAACAATCTCCAATCAATTAGGAGATTTGGCTGGATTTTCAGTAGCCTATTCCTTTTAATCATCTTCCGCTCTGCTTGTACACAGTTTGCCTTTCTTTGCTAGAGATTCTGTTCTATGCTGTCTATAGTTGGTCTCTCTTGTCAACACTGAACATCATTGATAAGGTCTGCTCTCTACAAAAGGAAAAATATTCCAGGAAACTAAAATGAGTAAAACATTTAAAAAGTATTTATAGACTACAAGACAAGCAGAAAGGTAGCTAAACAGATTGTATAAAGAAATTTATCTACATGTGTATTCAAATTATATGCACATGTATTTTTATTGTAGTTGCTAGTGGCTAAATTTGCAGTTTTGGGTTGTTTCTGTTATAAGCATAGGAAAATATTGTTGTTTCTATAGTAAGGATAGGAAAGTATTTCTGTAAGGGACTAGATAATAAATAGTTGAAGTTTCGTGGATCATAGAGTCAATGGTGTGTCTTTTCAGCTCTGCTATCTGACTTTGAATGACACTTTAGGCTCAATGAAAACAGAGCAGTATGTGTCTGTTCACAAAGCTTTATTCAATTTATTGAATTAGTTATAATTTTTAAATATAACAAAATATTACCATTTTATCTTTTTCATTCATTTAAAATTAAGAAAGTTGTGGTTAAGAGCTCAGGCTGCTGTCCCAGAGGACCTGGGTTCAATTCCTAGCATCCACATGGCAGCTTACAAGTTGTGACTCCTGTTCCAGGGGATCTGTCATTGTCACACAGACATATATACAGGCAAAACACCAAATACACATAAAATATAAATAAATAAATAATTTTAAAAATATGATGTTATTCTTAGATTACTAACCAGATTTGACTTTCATGACATAGTTTGTTAATTCCTATGTTTTAGTCCTGTGGGAGACATATTGAAAACAGGTTAATTCATTTCTTCTTTTCCATGTCATAGTTGAGAAAATTGAGACATAGAGATTTGGAGTCATTTTTTTTCTAAAATTATAGACCTTGCCCTATTCTGTATAGTTTAAATAGGAATTTGGTTAAAATGTAAATTATTTTTGTTAATTTTAATTTTTAGTATTGCATGTATAAGTACTATATTTAAGTAATTTCCACCACATCGTCTCTCCTTTTATATCCCTCCTTTATATCTACTAGCTCACTCACTGAGGACTGCAATTCTTCATTTGAACAAAGCACCCATCTCATTATTGTTCTCCCAAGAAGCACTGTGTAAATTTTAATAGGAATTTTATGTCAAAAACCCAGAGGCCACAATGTTTCCATAAGATAACTGAACGTTAATAATGATCCAGGGAAACATTTAGTTCTACACTTCAGGATGAGTAGAAATGTCTTCAAATATTTTAGAAAGTGTTTCCATTTATAATATGATGAACATCTCTCTGTCCATGTACAGAACAGTTCAATCAAGCAGCCACCCTGGAAGCATTATAAACTCTGCATTCAATTGGAGTATTACTGCCAACCAAACATTATGAAATTTTACAATTATTTAACCACTATGAATTTGTTTTCATATATACAATACAGATGTATGTATCTGCATGTATATATGTGCAGTGGCTTTCTGCTACACAGTTTTGGGCTTCCTCCATTCTTAGCTTATACAACCCTGAAAGTCATGAGGTAGATAATCCTTTCTCAGCTGTTGCCAAGTGAGACTGAATTTGAAGTCAAAGATTGTAAGAGTAGATGAGAGGGCCCCTAACCCCCCGGCCGCCTTTTTTTGTTTTTTGTTTTTTTTTTGAGACAGGGTTTTTCTATGTAGCTTTGGAGCCTTTCCTGGAACCCACTCTGTAGCCCAGGCTGGCCTCGAACTCACAGATATCTGCTTGGCTCTGCCTCCTGAGTGCTGGGATTAAAGGAGTGCGCCACCATCACCCGGCTTGAGAGAGAGAGCACTTCTATCTCCTCCTTCCATTCAGTGTAGAGAACACCATTCAGTTAAGTGAAATAAATGAGAAGAATTTGTCTCAAAGAGGATGAAAATGGACTGATGCTTCCATGCATTGAGGGATAACAGACGAGGGTGGGGGGGCGTCTTCCAACAGATACAACAGTACACTTAGATACGAAGAATGAACTGTCTTATCTGTTAAATATTAGGTGGACATTACCTAAAAAGATGTACTGTGCAGCACCATATAAGAAGAGGATCTTGACTGTTATCACCACAAATAAGTAGTGAAGAGCGATTGTATATATGAATCCTCCTGATTGGATCTTTATACATTATAGATGTATCGAAATATTGTATTACATACTTCTTTTGATTTATCTTAGATGTTCAGTTTCATGGGTTTGACTTTGTCATGTGTAACACAAAAAAATCATTGTAATCAGACTTCATTATCTGTAGTCTGGCGGTCATTTGTCTTTTGCCTAAATTTCCCCATCTGCCTTATGGCACTAAGTTCATAACTTAGAATTGTACTGTACATGTAAGGAGTTTTAGTAGAATTAATCCTGAATACATTTGGACCATGATATATCTCCATGTTTAATCAAATCTTCTCTGTTGTTATGTAAAATATCTTTGCCCTTCAGTATTTATTTTATGTGAATATGTATCCCTTATCTTTATTCCAGTTCTTTATTATTTTCTTTTCTGTGGTCTCCTCCTCTAGTTCTTCCTCTGTATTGTAGCTAGAGTTTTCCTGCCTGGTCCACAGTCAGGGCAAATCTCTCTCACCTGCCAGTCCCACAGCTGCTCAGACCCAACCAAGTAAACACAGAGACTTATATTGCTTACAAACTGTATGGCCATGGCAGGCTTCTTGCTAACTGTCCTTATGTCTTAAATTAATCCATTTCTATAAATCTATACCTTGCCACATGGCTCGTGGCTTACCGGCATCTTTACATGCTGCTTGTCCTGGCGGCGGCTGGCAGTGTCTCCTTCCACCTTCCTGCTCTTTTCTCCTCTCTGTTAGTCCCGCCTATACTTCCTGCCTAGCCACTGGCCAATCAGTGTTTTATTTATTGACCAATCAGAGTAATTTGACATACAGACCAACCCACAGCACTGTATCCTCCTTCTTCTGTTCTGCTTTCTTGTCTTTTTTTTTTTTTTTTAAAAAAAACCAGTGAACTACAGTCACCAGCGTGGCTTTGAAACTAGCTGAAAATAATTTATGCTGTCCCATTACTGAAAGTTTTGTATCAAATGCCACTGAATCTGCGTACTCTAAAAATTGGATGCTTTCATTTGAGCCCCTGAAAGAATGAAGGAACTTAGCGTGTCCCTCACTCCTAAAAGTATCAGCTTGAGTCACAGTTCTGCCACTAGAGCTAGGCCTAGGCCAACTGAATATTGAGATGGTCCCAGAATAGATTTAAAGAACCTTCATCTGTGGTGACAGCATGGTTTACATTGGATGTGGCATGCCCAGAAGACAGTATTTCACAGTTCTTCTCCCTGTCTTCTGGTCTTATTTCTTTCCATCCACTTTTCCTTAATGTTTCCTGAATAATGAGATGACATAAATGTCCTATTTAGGCCTGAGCATTCAACCATCACTTATTCTAAGTACTATGAGCAGTGCTTTTGATTGAGGTTGGGAGTAGCATTAACTTATAGGTATAAATGTAGATGTTTAGAATGCAGCTTGTCAATTTTGCCAAACAGCAGTAGTAGCATCTCATCTAGAGCCCAAGGTCTCTCTGTGGATTTTTGGCTGGGTTTACATTACAGACATGAATTCCTTCTTTCACAATGGGCCTCAAATCCATTCAGAGAGAGAAGTCCTTCACCCACCCCATCCACAATAGTCCTGCCACTCTTCCACCAAGTGTGGCTTTTCCGGTGGATTGATATTGTTGTTCAGAGGGTTCACAGTGGGGTAAACCATGTTGATGGCTTGTCTTCTGAAGCAGCTGGTTAGCACCACCTGTCACTATGAAATTGAGCCAGCAGGGAGAAAATTTCCATAGAACTAGCTGAATCTCTCTATATCTTCCAGCCACTGCCTATGGTGTCTTTAACAATAGCATCATTACTACTCTGTTTGTAACCTTAATTTTTCTGTCTTAATATTTTTAGGGTATTTACACTTGCCATCGAAAAGCAAGAGAGTTTATAAAAATCTTGGTGAGTCTGATTGAGTGAATTTTCTCTAAATGTTGGTGAGTTTGATGAGCTCGCAAACCAGGCCATGCAGCTCTGTCTTCAGTTAATGAAGCCACCCTCTGCTCTTCTTCCACCAAAGGACTCTCCACAAGGAACCACACGACACATGTTAATTTGCCCAAGTTTTCCCCATCCTTTGTCTTCATTCTCGTCGTGATTTTAACACCTCCTCACTTCATGTGTTCCTGCGGAGGGAGATTTCACTATTTTATATGATTTTATGATTTGAATATTTATTATGCAGTTGTGTTTTCCTTTAACTGTAGTTTTAATTATCCTGTTCTTTACCTGATCCTGTTTTTTTTGTTACTTCTAAAATTTGTCTCAATAACTTCTTTCTCTTGCTTTTGAAATGACATTGTTTTCTTCTATTCTGAATAAGAATGTTGTAAAAAAAAATTAGTAATTGATGCTACACCTGGTGATAGATAATTCATTTTTCTGATGACTATTTAGATGTAGGTCTTTCCTCCTTATTTACATTAGATGGATCTTCCCATTAAAGGCAAAGTCTATCATGGCTTGTAACCAAGCCGCTGTTTGGATTATTTGATTATATTTCACACTTGTCCAAACTTGGTGATAAATGAGGTGGATGTGTATGACTCATACAATTTGTTCAGCATAGCAAGTTTATAGCCACCATGGGTCTATATGCTCCTCCTTACTTCCTCTTTTTGCTCTGGTACTTGCTATATATGCAGGATCAAAGCTCTTCTAACTGCATATGCATTGTTAATCTGGGAATATTGTGCAAATATTACAGCTTCTTAATTGGCTTCTTTCCTCTAAATTACTGTGGCATGAATGCATCTGTACTTTCAAAATTATAATTACCATAAGCATTGTATGTTATGTGCAATATTAAAATAATTTTGTTGGTTCTTTTCTTTGTTTTCTTGTGCTCAATTTTTAATTTTGAATCACTGAGATTCAAGTTTACTAATTTTTTAAAGTATTTGACAAGTGCTGAAAAATTTATTTCCTAAACAGAATTACCAAATTAATGTTCTAGAAGTAGTACAAACCTATGCTCTCATAAAAAAATCTTTTATGCTTATGCTTGTTCAATAGTTCACAATTCTGGAAAACTATGAAAAGCTAAATATAAATCAGCCATTATTTCACTGCCTTACAGAGATCACTGCTGTTGAAAATTTTCAGTTAGTTCACTTTCTGGCCTTTGTTCTAGGATGGGTCGATCAATAGGTTTTATCATTGCATTCTCTCAGCATTCAATATATGTATTTTGTATATCCACACTCATCAATATTGGAACAATTTCTCTCCTCTTTCTCTGTCCTCTTTTTCTCTCCTCTTTCTCTTTCTCTTCTCAGGTTCTTGCTATCTCCCCAAGGCTAAGTTTGAACAGAAGGTATTTCTGCCTCATACCTTCAAGTGCTGTACATGCCCTAGAAGGAATTTTTCACTATTTTAAGTTTATAAGCAAAATGATACCATATTATTTTGGTTTGTGTTAATATAGGTAATGCTGAGCTAAACAGTTTTATTTCTAATAAGTTAGTACACTTCTTTAAAGCTTTTGTAAGAAATTCACAATCAGTTTGTCTACTGTTACTGTTGACCATCCCATGTGGTTAGTAAGAGCAGTGATTTCAGTCTGACATATTCTATATTATTTTAGAAGGATGTTTGTAATTTTTGACCTATCACATTTGTTCATATCATGTTAGTTTTATTACTTCTAGTTCAGGAAATCTTTTTGCTTGACCCGTGTACAGCTTTAACCCTGTACATGCTCAGTAAATCATGCTAAAGTGCTAATGAAATAGAATTCTCCTGCTCAGTTGTATAATATTATACCAATAAAACTGCAACCTTATCCTAATGCTCAGTTTGACTTTCTTTTTCTTTACAGAGAATAAGAAAACATGTCTTGAATTCTCAAAATCAAATGCAATGAATTCCTTAAGAGATTTATTTTCCCCCAAACTAAAGATAATTCTGATGTTGTATTCAAGGGACAATGTAAGCTGTGCAGAACCACTGTTTGAGTCTAATAACTCTCTTAATGCCCGTTTCAACCTGTCAAAGAAAACTGTCTGGATTATTCATGGGTACAGACCCCTGGGCTCCATCCCAGCATGGCTTCATACGTTTACTAAGGTGTTACTGAAACACGAAGATGTGAATCTCATTGTTGTAGACTGGAACCAGGGTGCTACAACATTCATTTACTCTAGAGCTGTTAAAAACACCAGACTAGTTGCTGAGCATTTGAGTGAGTCAATTAAAAATCTTTTGGTAAGTTTGAAAAATTTAATGTCTACATGCTACACAGTATACGGTTTGTTATGTGACACCGTGAAATTAAGACATTTTTCCATAAGCAGTCGGAACTTTGCCGTAGACATAGTGATCTTTTTAGCCTTGCTTTGTCTACTCTAAATAATTTTATATGATTTTTAAATGTGAAAAACCTTTTATTTTAAACTATTAAAAATTTACAGCTCTTTCAAACCCTGAATTCAGGATGCATTAGTGATCTTATGTGGGGAGTGGACATTACTGTAATTTCAGTACATTGTTGTAGTCATCTCTTCTAAGAGCTGGCTGATGTGTTTGTTGTTAGTCAAATGGCAATTGGTAAATATAAAAGGAAACCCATTTGGAAAGTGGTCTATTCCCAACTCTAAATGTAGTTCTCAGTGTCCTCCAGCTCTGCTGCCCTTGAGCTGCATCATTCAGATTCAAGGCTGGTTTCAGGTCAACTATGTGGTGCATAATTCTTGTTTACTATGCCAACCTTTATGGTAGTTCATATCTGTCCCGAGAACTGGTGGTGACAGTAAGGTTTTCAGAGAAAGAAAGGCCGTGTTTAATTTCTTTGGCTGTTCTTGGGTTTGAAGTCTGAATTTTTGTTGCAATGAGCTTCCAAACCTATGCTAAGTTGAACAAGCGGAACACAAATGCTTAACACAAACACAACAGGAGTCAGACTGGAGGGGATCAAAGCTCGAGTCTGTCACCTCTCGTCTGTGTGACTTTGAGCAATCACTTCACCTCTCTGCCAAGTTTCTTTGTTTCTACATGCAAAGTAATAAAATTCTGTTGTCTATTGCATGAATTGTAAATTAATATAGAAATATACATTATACACATGTAAATGTGTATATGCTTAATCAAGACATGACATTTACTTATTTGTGAATAAAATCATTTTTCATTATTATTTTTGAAACTACAATTTTACAAACATTGTGACCTAAGAGAGAAGTAGAGGAAATCATTGACACAGAGGAAATTGACAGTGTGTAAAACTGAATAATTGACTTTTTCTTGAATTATGATTGTCTCTAACTGATAAACAAAAGCTTCATAATGTGGAAAGCATGAGTTAAGTAGATAATTTAAGGGAAATCATAGGATTTTGCTTGCAAAGGATTTACTGGAGCTGGGAGAATAGTAGCCATAGCTTTATGTTTGGAGAAATACTCCAGCTTTGGGGACATTGCTTGGAGGGATTTGAAGAACAGAATTGCTTTACATTGGGAAAGTCCCTCTCTGGCTCTCCAATAATGGTGAAAGTTCAACATCATTTTATTAGACTTCAGACATCACTGTGTAGTCTGGACCAACTCCTTTCAGCTCCCTGGAAGTCTGGAGCCACACACTCAGTGAACTCACAAAGCTAACTACCTGAGGCAAACAAATGTTCACACACTGACCTTAGATTCTTTTTCTGTACTATGTAACCTGCAATCCTGAAACCCACCACCTTAAGTCCAAAACACTTCATCTTAGCATTTCAAAATAAGAGTGACTTTTATACGTCTACTGGTTCTGCAAGGAGGCATTGATATACTCGGAAAGAAAAACAGAAGAAGGCTAGCATATATTTTGTAATCAAACTGATCCAGGCTTGTGTCTTAGTCAGTTTGAGCCACTATGATAAACACTGTAAACTGACTCTGTACACAAAGACATTCATATCTCACAGTTGTGCAGACTAAGAGACCTAAGAGCAAGGGCCTGGTGGATTCTGGTTCTTGGTCATAGTTGCTATCTTTTTACAGCACTTTTGCACTATGGAAGGACCAAATAAGCTTCTTTAGGTGTCCTTTTTTTTTTTTTAAAGATTTATTTATTTATTATCTACACAGTATTCTGCCTGCATGTGTCCCTGCAGGCCAGAAGAGGGTACCAGATCTCATTATAGGTGGTTGTGAGCCACCATGTGGTTGCCAGGAATTGAACTCAGGACCTCTGGAAGAGCAGTCGGTGCTCTTAACCACTGAGCCATCTCTCTAGCCCTTTAGGTGTCCTTTATTAGGACATTAGCTCCATTCTCTATGACCCACTCCCTACACTGACCATAACATTAAAGGTTAGGAGCTTTAGCACATTAATTTTCAGTAGCACAAACATTCAGACTTCGTGACTTAAAACACATATATGTAGCTTTGTACACAACTTTAACCTGTGAGCCTATTTCCTTAGTAAAATGGATATTCACTGAATGTTACTTAGTATTTAATACATGCCAGGCAGAGTTTTAAGTAATAGGATGGATATGAATAACTCAAAGGGCAAACAGGAATATTAAATATGAAACTTACAAAGCACATGTTGAGGTACTCAGAAACAAATAAGCAGCCAATCATGCTTATTATTACTATTTGATCATTAAATGCCTTGATAACTAAATATTACTTTATAGATCTCACTCTACATTGTGAATGATTGAAATTTAAATCCACAGGTGAAGTTTAATGATGTTACTGGAAATGAAAATAGAGGAAAATCAGATATTTCATGATGCAAGCTGAACAAAGCTTTATCTTTTCAAAGTTATAAGTCCCCTTCCTTAGGTCCCAGAAATTTACAAAGTCAGAATCGATAATGAAGTTCAGAGAATGTCAGTATATTAGGAATGATTTGTGATTACTCAAATTAAAATTGTTACATTGTATTTTCCATTACAGAACCATGGGGCATCTCTTGACAATTTTCATCTTATAGGTATCAGCTTAGGGGCTCATATTAGTGGTTTTGTAGGAAAACTACTTCATGGTCAACTTGGAAGAATTACAGGTAAAGCTATTCTTTTTTTCCTTTTGTAAAATTATCATTTTAGATGCTGAGTGGTAGTGGTGCACACCTTTAATCCCAGCACTCGGGAGGCAGAGCCAGGTGGATCTCTGTGAGTTCGAGGCCAGCCTGGTCTACAGAGTGAGATTCAGGACAGGCACCAAAACTGCACAGAGAAACCCTGTCTCAAAAATATATATAATTTTAGCACATTATACCCACTAGAGTTTATTCTACTTAAAACCTGAAGGCACAGCTACAAACTATATTCAAATATTACTTTTTCCTAGATTGTTAATTCTTCCTTAGTGATTATGATGAACAAGAAAAGCAAGTGTTGAGTTTGGTAGCTTTATCTAAATGTCAAAGATTACATGGAAAAGTTTGGTCCATTCTGTTAAAAAATTCATTTATTTATTAGCTAAAAATATTAACTACATAGTTCATTCTCACAAGCACTGTTGAATTTTAATTTTAATTCACTGGTGCACTCGACCAAACAGTAGTTGCTATTCAAGTCTGAGACATCCTCATTCTCATGTTCACTCAGATTCACACGGTGAACTTAACTGTAGTTAAAGGCAGCAACCACGTGGTGCTCACACAGATTTCCATCCTTTTTCTATGTCAGGTTTATTAAGCAATTATCCATATCCACATCACTAGAATGTTTATAATTCCAATTAGTTATAAAGGATAACCTTGTCTTAATACAATTTCATAAAAGAAAGGAAGAAGAGGTGAAGTTACTCATATTAACGCAGGTGTTCACTTACCTGTTGCTCTGACGCCACAGAACCACGAAAGTCTAAAAGACCAAAAATATAGCTTTCTTACATTCAAAAACTTTAGAGGGAGAGAGAGGTGGGGTGTTCTGTCAGGCAGGCTAAAATAAAATAAGGGCAATAGAAGGGTGTGAAACGAACAATAGCTAAAATAACATTAATTTATAAATTAATTAATGTGGGTTAAGGAAAACTTGTGGGAGTTGTTTTTTTTTTTTTCCTTCTGCTACGTGGGTCTGGGAAACTGGATGTCTCTTCCTCAATGGACTGAATTTTATTCCAATCCTTTTGCTCTCAGGAAGTCATGATCTTAGGACTTCAGTTTAGAATTTATTCTACAGAATAATAACCATATTTCATGGAATTTATAACATTTTCCCCTTAAGGGTGTATAGGAAACTCTTGGGAGAGGTGAATGCTAAGAAAATAGTAAATTCATTCCATTCATTAACCTGAATAGTATTGGTATCTAAAAATTATTTTAGACCTATAGACAGATATAGGATGAGGCCAGTAAGGAGAGTAATTCAAGAGAGGTCCAGATGGTATTCATTAGCTCTTTTCCTCAATCAGGAGGGAATCTCAGTTACTATTAAATACAAAGTTTCATAGCTTACTCCATCTGCCCTGTTGATAAAAATTCTAAAAATATCTTAACACTATTCTGCTGAGATATTTCTCCTGTGTTTGGACCACCTTTGAAAGTTGTCAATAAATATTTAAATAATGAGGGCACTTGTCACTTGTCAAATTTAGTAACTTTAGATAAGTTTGGACATGTTTAAGCTAAAATTACACACACTTATATTTATAATTGACAGTATTGCAAGTGTAGAAAATAATGAAGCAGTAAAGCATAATTAGACTGACAGTTCCTATTCTGCATTTCAGGCCTTGACCCAGCTGGACCAAAATTCTCTAGAAAACCATCCGATAGCAGATTAGATTACACTGACGCAAAGTTTGTGGATGTCATCCATACTGATTCTGATGGTAAAAGAATAAGTTTCAATGAGTTTGGTGTTTGAAAGCAAAATGTGGAATGTAGATCTGATCTTGAGGAAGAGGCTGTAAGATGAGGAAGAGCTGTGGATAAAATGGGGTTTAATGAGGTTTTTTTTTGTGTGTGTGTTGTTTGTTTTTGCATTGACTTCTGGTATTGTTTGCCTTGTGTTTATTTATTATTTCTTTTTTAGGTTTCAAGAAGCATCTTGTCATTTTATTTTATTTTAAATTTCATTTTAAAATAATTTCATTTTAAAATAATCATCTTTATTTTATTGGCAGTCTTGATAATATTTCTTGCTATGCTCAGTGCTGCTATTTAGTTTATTGTTCATTTTCCTCTTGTGATGTATACCAACTGGAGTTAGCACAACATTAAAACCACAGATAAGGACTATTTTTCTATGAGGAGAGGACACTTTCTCTATTGACTTTGTCTTTATAATGCTCTCTAACGGGGTGTTGGTACCATTGATTAGAAAATGCTGGACAATTCATTAGAAAATTTACTGAGACTATCCTGAGGCTTTTTTGATTGGATGAGTGAGTTTATTAAGTTGGGGGCGGGCAGCTCCTGACTTTGATGTCTTTCTGGATTAAAACCTGGCGATACTAACATCGACTAAACTCTTTGTACACATCACGGAGTCTTTTGATTACTCATCAAACTCATTTCAATGATATTTTCTGCATGTATGTTATATAGCCATGTTTATGGTTGCACTACTTACAATAATAAGGAAATAGAAGCAGTCTATCCACGAATGGATAAACACATATGGAAATTTATATAGCCATAAAGAAAAATGAAATCATGACATTTTGCAGGAAAACGGGTGGAAAGGGAAATCATTGTATTAAGCAAGATAAGCCAAACACAGACAAATATCCTCTTTCTTTTATTTCCCCAATCTAGTTTTAAAATTACGTATGCGGGGGGCCTCAGAGATGGCTCTCCGGTTAAGATAATGTACTGGTCTGCAGAGAATCGGGGTTTGATTCCCAGCACTGATATCAGGTTTTTCACAAGTGCCCCATAATTCCAGCTCCAGGGGGTATCAGATACTTCTCACCTCTACAGACACCTGCAGTGGTGTGCACTTGCTCTCATGTAGACAAACTCACATACGAATCCTTAAAAACGATAAAAATAAATCCTTAAAGTTATGCTTTTGTATATATATATATGTATACATATACGTATTTATACATATGTACATACAAGTGTGTACATTCTCAAACTGCAAAGGGGATAGAAGGACATAGAGGGACATTGAGGCAGAGGTGAAGGGGTAAAGTAGTGATGGTTATAAATATGTGTGAAGAAAGGAGAAATGGCAACATCTAGGAGAAGAGAAGGTGCCACTGGGAGGGAGCAGACCATCGGGGAGGTCAGTTGGAGAGGGAAACAAATGAGAACAAATATTATGAGATAAAATGTATGAAAGCCATAAAACACCATTACTTTGTATGATAACCTAAAAATAATTAATACGAGAAGTTCATTTCAAAAACTTAAAAGGCCGTGTCTGCTCTACATATATTCCGTAAACCAAAGGAGTGGATGATCTAACCTTTCCATACTGACATGCTACCATGTGATTGTGGTATGCCTGCCTTCAGGGCCATTTGTGAGGTCATAATAAATACATGACGTTTCTCCCTCATGGCTGTGTAGCCCTCCTGTTTTTATCCTAATTCATTTGCCATGTGGGAGATCTGTCCCAATAGGTGCTTCTTGGTTTTTAACGTTCATGTTGACTGAGGCACACAGAGATGTCAGAAATTTCTTCAATAGCTGACTTTCTTATAGGGCAGTGGTTCTCAACCTTCCTAATGCTCTGAGCCTTTCACTACAGTTCTTTATGTCATGGTGACTCGCCCCAACTGTAAAATTATTTTTGTTGCTACTTCATAACTGTAATTTTGCTACTGTTATGATTGTAATGCAAATATCTGATATGCAGGATATCTGATATGTGACCCCCAAAAAGATCATGACCCATAGGTTGAGAACCACTGTTCTACAGTCATATTTAAAATCCTGGAATTCTTTGTTTAAATCAAACAAGTGAATAGGTTATGGGGCGGGAAGAGGAATTCTCCACTGCGACAGTGAAGTCACACTTGCTTCTATGAAGTATAAGGATTTTTAGTGAAATAATTTAAGTTGACCTTCATCTTTATATATTGATCACCCTTCTGTCTGCTTCTGACACTGTGCATGCCCAGCAGCTTCATGGCTTTCTGCTCTATCATGACACATTACTGGTTTCTGTTGTATGCTCTACCTAAATTGAGTTGTTGTATCTTGATTCATACTCAGACACTAATATTTATCTGAAGAATGCACTAACATAAAATTGCTTGTACCCTAAACTAAAGTATTTCCATCTTATCTGGCAGCAAGATTTCATATGTAAGTATAGTCCCAAGTTTTCTGAGATTTATATCCTTTCTCAGGCTCTTCTGGGTTATAGACTGCAATACTGGTAATGAATTCTCCAGAGTCCTGGAAATCTACAGGTTTATAGAAGCCCATAAATTATAGCCATATGGCCTCATGCCACCCTAACTCAAATTATCCCCATGAAGGCAGCAAGCTTTGTAGGTTTTGCCACTGAGTAAATCTAACATCAACAAGCCCAAGGCATCATCAGCCAAAGTGGGAGTAAACATCACAATGACCCGAGAGGCTGCATGTGACCTGCTATTTTTTCCTCTTGTGGTAATCATTACCCATTATATCTTAGCCACTCTCTTTGTGGACCCCAATCTGCTCCCAGATATCCTACTGACTCTCTGCTTCCCATCCTTCACTTATTCATTTCAGTTGTCAAACTTCTAAACTGCTCGATGAGAAATTCCCTAGCCAAACTACATTAAATATGTTTCCATTTTTAATTTCCACTTTAAAAAAAATATGCAAGGACTACCCTTGCCGGGTGTTTTTTCTTCTTTCCATTACATTTATTGCTCTCTGATAAATAGTTATTTTACTTTCTCTTATATTTTTTCTGTACCACACGTCATCTCTACTGCAAAGATTTTCCTTCCCCCCTCCCCCTGCTGAAGTGTCAGGATTGGCCCACAGTAAACAGGTGGATAATAATAAATGTGTGAAATGATTAACACATGATTTTCATGAGAATTAATTTGAAAACATTATGCCAGAAAACTGCTATTTAAAAAATTTGCATCTGTGTATTGTGTTTCATACTTGTAGTCTTAGAATGTAAGAGGCTGAAGAAAGAAGATTGTCCTGTGTTTGAAGCCAGGCTTAGGTTACATAGTAAGTTCCAGGATAGTCTGGGACATTTTTATATCTATATCTCAAAAGAAGGGGAAAAAGAGGAGATGGAGAAGAGTACAAAGGAGGGAGGGGAAGGATGGAGGAGAGAGACAGAGGCAAGAGTAGCTGGAGACAGAAGAAACTAACAAAGATAAAACTTAGCATTTATCATTGATTGGAAACTTCTAAGGAGCGAGTTTAATGGATGTTAACAGATTTTTTTTTTAATACACAGTTGCTCAAACAACTTTTTATGCCTTATAATTATATGGGTGCTTTCCCCCTAGGTTTAGGCATTCTAGAGCCATTGGGACATATAGATTTTTACCCAAATGGAGGAAGAAAACAGCCAGGTTGTCCTGCAACATTTTTTTCAGGTATATTAAAAGTATTTTCATTCTTTTTTCTTTTATTGAAAATAGATTTTTTTCATATAACATATTCTGATTACAGTTATACATGATTCAAAATGATCTGAGAAAATAATTCACCATTTTGTTTTCTTAATCTGTGGGTAATATTTTGATACCATAATTTTTGCTAATGACATAGGACGGTTATTGGCAAGAAATAATTTCAATTGATAACACTCAATATACAAATGTTACTAGCGTATCCAACATTTGGTCATGGATAAGACCTGTTTTGTGTGTTTGCAACAATTTTAGGTCATCATTTTAAGCATGAAGAGGAATTTTAAGTCATCTAGAAAAACACACATAGCTAAAGTACCCTAGAGCTTGAGTTTGAGCCCACAACAGCACCTGTGGTCAACCTAGTACTACATATACACAAATTTGTCAATTCTGACCACTTGGTTGTCCCATATGCGGAGTGATGCATGGCCTCTGAGTGTGGATTCTGGCTCACTCAGAACCATGGCAGGTTAGCACATGGCCAAACGTTAGTGTGACTAAAGAAGTTCGAACTAAAGGAAAAAAATACGAAAGACTGGAAAGGCAAGTGAGCTGAATGAGTTGTAACACTACTTGACTCCAGAGGCATGTTTAACTTTGGATCAAAATTTTACAGGTACAGAATTAGAGGGAAAGACATCTAATAGTAAACATTGTAGCCATGTGCTTTCAGAGACTGTTAAATTTAAACAGCTATACTTTATGGTTTATTACTTTATGAAAATATCTTGTTAATTTCATGAAAAAGTCATGCCCAATTTAAGATTTTAATGGGATTTTTTAATAGGTTGAGATGTAACTGTATTGTGGTCAATGCTTTGTATATAGGAGAAGCATAGAATTTAATATAACTTAAATGGTCAGTTTTTCTCTAATTCATTTGAACTTGGTTCTGTGTTTTTACAGTTGTTTTGCTTGTTTTTCTCACCCTCAAGGAGTTAATTACATAAAATGTGACCATCAGAGAGCAGTTCACTTGTTTATTGCAGCTTTTGAAACAAATTGCAATTTTGTTTCATTTCCTTGTACGTCGTACAAAGAATATGAGAATGGTTTATGTGTGGACTGTAGGAACCGTTATGGAGACACCTGTCCTAGGCTCGGTAAGGGAACTTGTTATGTTTATTACAATTCCTTTTGAAGATGAGTAACATCATCGTGGTAGAATTTTAGGCTGGAGGCTAAAATGTGCTTCATATTAATCTACTAACATGTTATGGTTTGGGGGAAATTATCAATGGGGATAATGGTAGACTCAGATTCTATATTTCCTACCATTTTTTTCCCTAAGGAATTTGCTCACTCCTATTCCTATACATAGAGGCAGACACTTCTCCATTCTTTATGCACTAGGAAGTTTTTTTGCTTTTGCTTTTAATAGGAAATCTTAGGCACAAGTGAAGAGGTATGCATCATAGCTAGCTTCGCATTTGCTCTCAGCAGGAAGTCAACAATTACACGGGATTCATGCTTTCTATATCAGTAAAACTCAACAAGGACAGTTACATTGGGAGCTTTTGAAAAGAAAAGTCTGCCAATGGAAAATTAAAAAAAAAAAGAGTCCACAAGAAGACGGGATTAATTGGAGGAGGCAACGAGGACATGGAGGGCATAATCAAAATATATTATGTATATATTATATATAGGGTTAAAATGTGAAAGAATAAATGAATAAATAATATGTGTTCAAGTAAAAAGAAAAAAGAGTCGACCATGAAAGAGTTCCAGACACTGTTCAGTAATTTCCAAAGAAAATGCCAGGTACCAGCATGGTATAAATATATCAATATCTGGTTAGTATCATAGAAGGGTTTTCCAAAAATATTTGCAAAGTGAAAGGTTCTCTAGGAATGGGAGATGATTAAGATGACCAAAATGAACCCACTACACCAAGCTTTACTCAGCAGTACTGGCTGTAAATGGAGCATTGCTATATAAAGCATGATCCATCCAGGATTTATCAAATCCACTTTCCATAGATTTCTGCTGTCCACAAGAAGTAATCTGGGAATTTATTTATCTTATATCTCTAGATAGGATTGCTTTTCTGGTGGAATTGTTTTTTCATCTGTGATTCAAGTCAACTATAAGATTGCTTAAGAGCATAACACTGAGCTAGAGCTAAAAATTCAGAAATATAAATGATGTATTTGGTCTGCTAAATTAAAATTAAAAAAGTTTGAGGTAGAAATAAAGAGGAACTTTAATATATTTAATATGTTACTAATTTCATATTCTCTATGCACTTATATTAAAATATACTCAATACATAGGGTTTATATATATATATTTGTATTATTTATATGTTTATGATATTGTGGCACAATACAATGTTGTATAGTAGAAAAATTTTGGGGCTTCATTCATGGAGATAAACTGCATATTCAAATTTTGTGTAATTCACTTATTCTGGTGAATTTACTAAAAAGAGTTATGCATGGACATCTGAATTTATAATATGGTATAAAAACTGATACAAATGGATCTCAGTCATACAGATTATGCCAAGCACTAATAAGACTTTCAGAGAGTGGAGTGATTTTTGTGAATCTTGACTACAAGAATTACTTTGAAAATTAATGTAAAGTACCTTACATGTTTTCAAGGTGCCTTTTAATCTATATTTGATGGTGTACCTTGATATTTCATGATATTTAGAGATTTTTAGACATTTAGTGATTTGAAGAGTCTGTGTGCTACTTGATGGAATTCAATTCCGGTGTCTGTTTCTCAAATCTTAGGAAATCAAGCTGAGCTGTGGAAAGAAGGTTTGAAGGAAACAATGGAAGGATGGCCTCTCAGGACCATTGCGTTTTTGGATACTAGCGCCCATAATTCATTCTGTAGTAAGTTGTTCACATTTTAAGTAAATGAACCATTATTTACAAGCATATGTCATTTCAGAATAACCAAAACCTTGGTTATAATTAATCTTTAAAGATGAATTTATCTTGGTTTCTAAACCTGTCAATCGAAGAACTAAGTTACTTACTCCTAAGTACAACAGTTAGTTAAGTATAAGAAGCCTGGAAATATCAATCAGCAGGGAGAAGAACAGAAAGACAATGGAGTCAACGTTCCCAAATAATTTCAGAATCAACCCAGGTTAGCTCCATTTAGTTTCAAGCCCTGGTTAGCCATGATTTCTACACTCACATCTCCATGCTTTTGATGCTCTGCTCCTCCTCTTCATACCTCTCTTCTCCAGCTTCTTTCTTCAACCTTTCTCCTCCAACTACACCTTGCATCAAATATTCATTTATATTTCATAATTTCGGCTTTCTGTTGATATATCTGAATGCCACTCTCTCACTTCTTCTTTTCGCTGTTAATTTCTTTATTGCTAAAATAAGGCCTACTGACTTACTCAGTAGTCATTTTGGCCAGTTATTTTTAAAGCTAGTTTAAAAAAGTGTGTGTGTGTGTGTGTGTGTGTGTGTGTGTGTGTGCGTGCGCGCGCGCGCGCGCGCGTGCGCATGCTCCTATGCATTCACACACTAGTGAATGCAGGTGCTCACAAAGACCAAAGGTATTTGATCCCCCTGGAACTAGAATTGCAGGCATTGTTGAACCACCTGACATGTCTGCTGGAATTCAAATTCATGTGTTCTGCAAGAGCAGACTCCTAATCCTTGAACTAAATCTCTCCAGTTCACCATGAATCCTTTGTGCTTTGGATTAGCATATCCCTGCAAGCATCCTACCTGAGGTATAACAGCTCCAATGAACTTACACTCTATACAATTATTTAACTTCCTTGCCATTCCTCAGTAGGCAATGAAATGGACAATTGAAGTTGGTAAGCAAATTTAGCTGTCTATATTAATCAGGCAATTAAGAAACTTACAATATTTAAATATGTTCTTGAAAAACAAAGTGCTGTTTCATATTATTATTTGATTTGATTTGATGTTTGCAGACAAGTTAGAATGTAGTATTGATTTAACCAAATTATCACCATACTCAAGATTGACAATTGAATGGCAGATTCTTTTTCTTCAAAACATGACTCTCTCTCTCTCTTTTTTTTTTGTTTTGTTTTTTGGTTTTCTATAATGATGTGACCCCTAGTATGTTTACTACACTTGAGGGCAGATCCCACTCCCAAGAATAGTTGGGCAACATAATCTGTACTCAATGGGGAGAAAAAATTAGAAAACTCACAAAGTTGGGTGTTAGGGAAATAAAGGTGGATATGGTGGGTATGGGAGGAGTTGGGGTGTGAGGATGAATACGGTCAGAATAAAGTTTTTGAAACTTAATTCTCAAAGAATTAAGAAAAAAATTTTGGAAATAACACAAAAAGAAGCAGAATGCATTTCTCCATTGATAAAATTATTCCATCTGAAAATTTTGCCTGCATGTAAAATATAGGACTCTACTACATATATCATGGGTACTTTCATGTAATTTTTGTCTGTGTGGGAAAACCAAACCAAGTTTGAGATATACAATGATTAACATTCTGTATTTTTATTTTGTAGCCTATTATTTTGTTCTCAGTATCGTTGCTTTGAATGGAACTATGAGGAACGGCTCAATTTCATTTAGTTTATTGAACAGCCTTCAGAGATTCGAATACCCTAGGCTCTATGTGTAAGTACCAGTTATCACTTACTTGTTCCAGAAATTAAATGTTTGCTTATTTGCATATCTATGAATGCTTCAGTAGATAATTCAGAGTGAATTTTCTAAGTGGAGAGGCTTAAATATTAGTAGCATTTTGCATATCCTGTTCTACTGTTTCATTCTTGGGGAAGATATTGAATGTGTAATAGGTAGGACATGTTTTACAGTTCATGGCCACAAATGTTAGAGGAATGGGAGAAGCCATTTTTTTGGCTTGTTTTTGACTCTTAGTTCCAGTATTCCTCCTAACCATCTTGCTTGCTCATTTTCTCCAGTTTTTATGGGATATGATTTTCACAGTGATGTAAATAAAAACATAATGCTATCAGTCAAAGACAGAGTGACACAAATTTAACATTTAAAGAACTCCTAATCATAAAGCTCAAAAGTATAGGTTGCGGTATCTTTTTCCTCAATTCCAAATGACTCTTTACATGTGTATGCTTGGATATGCGTGTTTCCAAAGCTACTTAACCTTCAAGTCCATTCTCCGCTCAAGTTTGCTGAACATCTGTTTATCTCTTAGATAAATTCTTAAAATAAAAAAAATTGTTTTAAGCAAAAGAATGACCTAAAGGAGCATGTTTTCATTGAAATTACAGTTTCCAGTGTGTTGGTTTAACCATTTAGAACTGTTTTATGTCTGGTGATTAAATAAATAATAAACTTTATTTAACTATTAATAGGCCATACATTGGCTTCAACTTGAATCTGTTGTTGGTGACTTTTGAGTTGCAGAAGCCACAGTTGTTATCTCCAACATTTACTGTTGCCACGGCTGAAGTAATTATAATACACGAACTGGACAATAAACTAAATATAATGTGTGGTGAGTCTTGGCTCTGGACATACTGTGACATACAGGTTCGGTCAGCTGTCAACTATGAGAGAGGAAAACCTCCCTGACTGGAAGCAAGTTTGGTTGTCAAACAATGGTAGCAACATCCTGAATGTTACAATGCTATTAATATTTATTAAAAATCTGCAATGGAACAAAAATACAATACATAGCCATATCACATAGTAAAGGTGATATGTAACACAGAAAAAACATTTCAAATCTTAGAATCCATGAAGAAGATCACAAGGAAAAAGTTCATGTTGGCAAAATACTGAAAGTCTTCCTAGTAAAGTAAAACTAAGAGCTTCCACCACGGATGCTAGGGTCAGTCTCAGAAATGAAATATTGGGTCAACATGAGGCAAGTAAAAATTGAAACAAATATTTTAATGTTGCATTCTATAGTTTGTTAAGTTAGTAAGAATCATTACGGCCGGGCGTTGGTGGTGCATGCCTTTAATCCCAGCACTAGGGAGGCATAGCCAGGCGGATCTCTGTGAGTTCGAGGCCAGCCTGGGCTTCCAAGTGAGTTCCAGGAAAAGGCGCAAAGCTTCACAGAGAAACCCTGTCTCGAAAAAACAAAAACAAACAAACAAAAAAAAGAATCATTGCAGATAAATTAGTGATGACATGAAAATGGTAGTGTAAAAGTAGTTTTTTTCCTTCTCCTTTTCACCACTTTTAAGTCACTCAAAGAAGATATAGAACATATCATATAAGAATTTTGATCTAAATTCCTTACTTCTGTGTAGGTCCATATTTCATTAAGAGAACTTTTTAACACCTTTTCACCCAAGCTTGGACATTGTTTATATATTATATGCTATAATACTAAATGCAATTGAGTATAGTTCATTAATATAGATCTCTTAAATTGTAAAAAGGTTTTGTGTATATTACACAGACATATATAGTCTATCAAGTATTCTTATAAGAAATATGCTGTTAGCTTTTAAATTAATTCACTTACTCAGCTCATTACTTATGACTAAACATATTCAGAAGTTTTAAGGACATCTGGGCACTCAAAACTGAAATAGTGTTATTGTTCAGAAGGAAATCACCGAACACTGGTGGAGGCTAATGCCTAATTGAATCTCAGTAGTGAGTTTCATGATAGATTACCACTTAACACGCAGTCAGAAGTCAGAAGAGGAATAAACACATTCGAAAGTAATGCAATCCCATAAGCAAGCTGGGAGAAGTTGCTTTCCCAGGCCCAGATAAAATAGAGTGATTGAACTCATAAATATCACATGGACCAACCTGCTAATGCGGTTGCTTCAGTTTTTCCAGTAGGTAAAGAAAGTTGTTCTTTATTTCGCAGACAGTTAAACACTTTGCAATAGTGATGTATTTCACTCATAATGGATTCAATATATAAAGGGATAAAATTATGAGAACATGTATACTTATTACAATATAGCCACCTAAGCTTGGCTGTTTTTTTTTTTTTTTTCTGTTAGAGTTATTTGGCATTTGAACTTTTGTTCAAATACTAGAAGAACCACAGAATCTTAAAAGACCATGCACTTACCTTCAAGAACTGAAACAGGAATATTTGCTTTTCATACACAATGCACAATATTATACAGAGAACAATGAGGGTCGCCTATGACTGTAGCGTGTACGGATGCTGAACTTGACCTTTACATTATACTCACTCTTCCTCCTCCTCCTGATCCTCCTTCTGGCCCCCTTCTTCCGCCTCTCCCTTCCCGTCTCATCCTACTCCCCCGCTCTTCTTATACAGGATCCGTGCACTGTATGCTTTTGTTTCATTTTTTTTTATTAGTAAAGGGGGACTTCACTGGAAATGTGTTGGCTCCTGATTTTCATATATATTGTTGTGGTGTGGTCATTTTTTCAAAGGCACTAAAGAGCACTCAGTTACTGTAGTATGATTTGAAATGTAGTGTTTTATAAATTTAGGGTTTTATTTGTTTACTTTTGCTATATTGATTGAGCGTATTCTTGTGTGTGGTGGGAGGGAGGGTGCACATGCTACAGCATGCGTGTGGTGGTCAGAGGACATATCTTGGGTACTGACTCTCTGCTTCATTCCTGTGGTTTCCAGGAATGAAATTCAGACTGTCAGGTTTGGTAGTCTTCACCCACTAAGCTATATCACCCACCCTCATGGTAGTCTTTTAAATAAGGAATGTGAGTATTAGATGTTCATATTAGAGCAGTCCACCAGGTGAGTTATGGTGAGATTAAAGGAAATTTTGTGTCTTCAGAAGTGGCTATTATTGTATTTCAGTGATAGATGATGGGAACTAGACAAATTCTGTGGAATAAAGACAAAGACCAAGACAGATTCTAGAGGTTCTAAGGCTTCCAAATCTATGTGTGATGGGTTTTTATGATTTATCTGAAGTGCTAAATTGAGAAAAGTAAACCAATCTAGAATAACTTCAAATTTTGAGCTGTGGACTCTCAAAAATATTTAAAATTCCCTTCCATACCAAACCATTATATGTGAAGTAGAGGGTTCTACGGAAAGTTTCCAATTTAATCATTCGATAAATGTTTTGAGAGAGTACACTGGCAAGAAAGCAGCTCATAATATATGTGTATGTATGTATGTATGTATATTAGATCCGTCTTTAAAAAAGTTTCAGACTAGTGCAGCAGATAAACTTTAAATCAATGATAAAACCAAAATTATGATATTCCTCATCCCTCCAGACAGTTTTTAATGATTGTTTACACTAAGACAGTCTGAACACAGGGGAGAGTGAAAGAACAGAGATACTGAGAGTGACAGAGAAGGGGAAAGAGAAAGGCAGATGAGAGAGAAAAGGTAGGAGAGAGGAGAAGAAAAGAGAAGAGAAGGGAAGGGAAGGGAAGGGAAGGGAAGGGAAGGGAAGGGAAGG
>CABHPQ010169945.1:0-18211 GCA_902168405.1 Peromyscus aztecus
TTTTCAGTCTGTCTGTGTTTTGTCGTGGATGCCTCTGCTGAACACGAATCCATTCCTATTGTGAAGAGCTAAGACTAATCCAGTCCTTGTAGGAAAAGGTTATCACTTTGGTTGTCTGCAGTCTAGTATCTTGGGTGTCTCCTCCCACAGACCTTTGGTTCTGCTGCAGGATCTCCTCTAATAAGGTAAGGAATCTGGCCAGTATTTTTGTAAGGGCAATTGTTTCTTGGTGTTAAAGGCTACGTAGGCCTGGAAAATTCAGCTAAAGAATGGAGTGGAAGATAGCCAATCTTGGTACTGGACTGACCACATTCCACACAGGTCATTGTTTAGCTAACCACCACTGAACTTTTTTTGTTAGGTAACCCTAAGCATGAGTTTGCACAAATATCTCTTATCATTGTGACTCAGCATATTTCAGAGAGTGTACATTTTACAGTATTGAAAGTAAGTGGTCAAGCTGGAAATAGTGGCTAGAAGAAAATCAAGCTATGTATATTTATCTAAAAGGTGTCTATCAGAATTCACAGGCCTTGATTATTATGTGTATGCTAATTTTTAATCCTTACGACAATAATAATAAATTAATATTGAGGAGATAGTAAATGACATGTGAAAAGATCTAGGTTTATGAATTTGCTCCAAATATCATTTGTTATAGTAACTAAATATTTTTCACATAGGAAATTAGTAGTTTATTACTGAATAAGAGGAAATTACTAACTTTAGCATAGTGTTAGTATTTTATGTTAGTAACAGTGAGCAGAATTTGACTCTCTTAGGCTTACAGAAACATTGTGACTTTTTATAAGTTGAGCAAAATATTCAGTATTAAGCTACTCCAAATTCCTAGACCAAAATATAAGGCAAAGTTCAGAGCCCTGGGTATTGTCTTTCTTGGCAGGCTCTGTTTCCACTCAGTCACAAGGCTGATCTTGCTTGCCCAGCAACTCCCATTTAAGAGCTTCTTTGTTAAAATATTTACTTAAATGACTTAAACTGTTAGAAAATCATTATTTTGTTTTTCCTGGGAGGAAATGTTAAAAGGCTGCAGTATTATAGAATATTTTAAGTATTTCCCCAGAATCACCATTTAGCATGAATCCAGAAAAACTATGATAACCAAAACACTCCAAGACTGAGATAGCCCACTAATTACATTGTCTTAGACGATAAATGTTAAAAACTTAAGGGCAGTTTCAGCTCCAACTTGAATTACTAAAATCTTTGTAGAAGGCCGATTTCCCCTTCCCTGCTGACTGGGCCATCAGACACTGAACTCTGAAGTCAGCCCCTGGAAATGCTCCCCACCCAGGCCCTGGTGCAGCTGGAGTCAGAATTCCAGGGCCACCAGACCACAGTTTGTGGAAGGAAAAACTGATGCTGCTCTTCGTCTTTTTATGTTTCCCACTGTCTATTTTGACAGTTCTGCTCCTTGGGAAAGCGGTGGACTTCCTCAAGGCTGGCTCAGGCTCAGTTGCCGCAAACCTCTGCCTTCACTTGAGGGCCTGTGTGCTGGAGCAACTCCAGATAAAGGACATATTCAGTGTTTGCTTTGTTTTCTCTTTGGTTAAAGACATGGAAATTTACAAAAGAGAAACTACTGAGCGAGACCCTAAGAGCTGAAAGTGCTGAGTGTGCTCAAAGGCAGCCAGAGAGATCCTGGGAGGAGAGGAGGGGAGAAGAGGGGGAGGGAAGGGAGGGGAGAGGGAGGGAGGGGAGAAGACTAAATTGACAGGTTCAATGTGGAGGAGACAGGCGAGGGGACAAGGGGTCACCCACAGGGTAAAGGTTAACATTCCAGCATAGAAGCTGAGTTTCCAATCTCTCTGAGGTTGAGGAAGAGGAGGAGCAAACACGGCTGGGCAAAGAACGTTTGCACAATACTGTGGTCGCCACAAGGTACGCGGAGCCCATCGTTCCGAACTGCATTTTCCATGTATTAGATTGTAGGCCACAAATATGTATAATTATTATCAAACTCATCTTGCTCATTAACTTTCTTTTTAATATTTTTATTGAATATTCTTTTCCATACAATATATTCTGACCACGGTTTCCCCTTCCCCATCTCCCCCCAGGTCCTCCCAACCTTCCCACCTACCCAATTCCGTGCCCTTTCTTTCTTTAGAAAACAAACAGCAAACAAACCAACCAGAACAAGAAAAGAAAAAACAAGGAAAGAAAAGAAAAAACAAAAAACCCCATAAAAACACAAAACTGAAAACGATGAAACATAAGCAAAAGCCCAATAGGACAAAAAAAAAGAGAAAAAGAAAAAAGCCCAAACAAATCAATGAGACAAAAAGTCGACAAAAATTCTACAAAAATACCGTTGTGTTCATTTTGTGTTGGCCGTCCACTGCTGGGCACAGGGCTGCCCCTGCAGTGTGGTTTGTAACCCAGTGAGACTTGGTTGGAGAAAACTCATTTTTCCTTTGCAAGTGGATGTCAGTTAGAGATAACTCCTTAGGGATGGGAGCTCATGTCCTTGTCCCGCTCTCAGCGCGGGGACCCCAGGTAGCGGGGCCCGCAGCTGGCTTGAACCCGTGTTCCCCTGCAGACTCTATGAGTTCAGGTTCTAAAGTTCTCCATATATATATACATATATGTATATATATATATATATAATAGGAAAAATTTATTTATCTCAGTCAATATTTAGTTATCTAAACCTTCAATGAATCTATATATTTCTATCTTCTAAAGCTCATTAGAATTTTGTTTTTATAATTACTATGAAATATTAACCTTTCATTTTTCTTTGAACAACTTTTTTAGTAGTTTGTATTCCACATTGAGACAATTTTATAATCATTTTATAATTTTATAATCACCATTTTAATATCATCCAAGTTACAGCTAACCTTTTATGGAATAAGGGATCACAGTTTTACAGATCACTTCAGTGTGCATTTCAATTCTCTTATTATACATACCTATCATTGGGTTGCCTGGTGGCAATCCGTTCTTTCAGCTTAATATCATTTTATTTATTTATTTAATTTAATTTAATTTAATTTAATTTAATTTAATTTAATTATTTTTTAATTGTACAGAGAATTTTTGATTCGGATAACCCAGAATACAGAAGAAAATTGGAATAGTTGACAAAGGCATGCAAAATGTTAGGAAGAGTGGATGAATGTAGTAGACAGGAAGTGACAGAAAGAATGGGACTACACTGACAAGAATAAAGACACAGAACAGGGAACACTGGTAATTGACAACGTTAGAGGGTTGTGGCCCTAGATGTAAAAAAGCAGGAAGTTGGCACCAGGTTGATCTAATGGAGGCAGAACTGTACCTTGCATTAAGGTCCAAGGATTTGTCATTCGCTAAGTGGCCAATGCTGGCTGAGAGGGTCAGATGATCAGCTAGATAGAACCAGGAAGATAGGGTCAGAGGGGTGGGTCTCAGCCCTGACTGCTCATCATAATCATCTGGAGAGTGTCAAAGTACATGAAAGCCTGGGTCTCCCAGCCTGAGTCTGTAGGTGGTCTGAGGCACTGGTGAGTTTGAAAACTCAAGAGGTGATTCTTGTAGGCCGACAAGCTTGTGGACTGTAGGTTAGAACAGCTGTGGGCATCTAAAGAAACCAGGCTAGTCCCAGTGAGCAACATCCTTCGTCCCATTCATTCTTCATTCATAAATCAGAACGTTTGAGGAAAGCAGTTTTGAAAATCCCCTTAGTGTTTCTAATGTGAAACCATGTTAGGAGCTGCTGAACTGGGGATTGTTTTATACTTTGATCTACTTTGCCTCATTCCTTGAGGAAAACTATGCAATGACAGGTCTTATGTACTAAAAATCATGCTTCTTGTCTGGAAGCTTAAGGCACAGAATGGAAACAGACTAATCAAATTATAATAACAGGATCTTGAAAACTGGGAGACCTTAGGGAAGTTACACCACCATGGAAAGAGGCTCAGAAAGCATAGTTGAGTTGTTCCTAGTCACTTGGATAGTTAATAACAGAATCCTTTGACAAATCTTTTTCATTTTTTTTCTAATTTACAATGCTGTCTCTTAAATTAAAACTCTTATCATGAAATGGGAAACATTAGAAGGGATATAACCTAATTCATAAAGTCCCACAAAGATATGGACAAGGTCAGTGTAAAGTTGTTACAGAACTCTAACATTAGCAGTAAGTTATTTACAAAGTGTAGGAAAGTTGACCAGAGAGCACTTAAATTGAGCTATGATGTGCTGATGTTAAACATAGTGCTTCAGCTAGCAGTTTTGAGAATTCTTCAACCAAGGAGGCAGATATTGGGTAAGAGCTGTTTGTTGAAGAGGGCTAGAACTGTGGGGGGTCTGGAGATTTGGAATGGCATGTGGGCTTCCTAAGGTCATACACGAAACTCTAAAAGGAAATTTTGCAATTACTACTTAGTCCCCTACCATGTGGCTGTCATGTGTTTTCATATTCCCTGAGTAAGTACCTGAACTAACCCAGTATAGAAGAATTCAAAACAAAAGCAGTTCCCTTTTGTTGGATAAAATGAACAACATGTGATAAATTCTGGTCCGTACATATATTTCCTGATGTTTTCCTGTGCTTTCATTTCAGGATACAATCTGTAGGGGAAAAAAGAAAGCGGTGGCTGCACAGAGTCCTCGTATTCTGATGACAGCTTGCTGGCTGCAGAACTGTTTCCAGCTGTTTCCTGGGCCTCCCATCCTTGCCCGTGGCCATAGTGAACATGCTGATGGACCTCAAAGCAACTTAAAGGAGGGTCAGATCATAGACCTGGGAATCAGAGAAGTCTCCATCGGCTTAAATGAGCGGCCAGATTCCCAGCCCAGTGGGAGAACACAGAAGTCCACATCACTGGACAAGATACAGAAAAGAAAGACACTTTCCTTACAGCTCTTAAAGGACAATTATTGGAAGCATTTTTATATCTAAGGTCCACAGACAATTCACAGGCTTCTGGCTATCTACAATTCCCTAGAAATTGTTTATAAAACTTCTGTGCTTTGCCTACATTTTTCCTGGAGAAAGGCAATCCATCATTTTTATTAAGTGCTCAGAATGAGAACCACATGATATTTAAAAGTTATAGCTAAGGAAAGGAAAAGGTGACCAGCGTCAGTTTTAATCTCAATGCGAGGAAGACATTTCTCACATTTAAAACTGTGCAAAAATGGAATGAGCTACCAGCAAAGGTTTTAAGCTTCCAGACCATTTGGGCAGAATATCACACAAGCAGCAGATGGGTGGCTGAAATATGATTTTAAGTTTCTGTAACACAAATGGCTGTGTGTAAGGAGCAAATATATGAATATAGTTAATGTGAATGCTGATGAGGTTAGGAACCCTAAACCCAAAAGCCGTAATGATGACAGGAATTGTGGATAGTAAGGAAGAACCTCTCAGGGTAGCTCTTGTTTGCAGACTGTTCAGCTTCAGCCTGGAAGAACACTTTCTACCCAAGTACGTTATCGTGGTATTTAATTGTACCAAACTGTTACCATGGAGAAGTTGGTAGATAACTATAGGTGGGAATATAGTGGCTAAAATGCCGGTCTTAACTGGAATGGACATGGACTGAAATGGTTCTTGGCAGCACACATTTGTGATCCCAGCACTTAGAAGGAGGTTTAAGACCAGGCTGGGCTACACACACCTTGTTTAAACAAAAGAAGCTAAAAAAAAATGCAGAGATAACTACCGGGATGGGTTGAATTTCACTCTGGTTTCTTTATTCACTAGTCATGTGTGACCTTGAAGCTATGGCTACCCTGTTTTGCATTCATAAAATGCCAATCACAATGATACCTGCAGTCAAATAAACACAAGAAATCATATTAATAACTAAAAACTGGGCCAGGTGTGGCAGCATACACCTTTAATTCTAAGGGGATCCCTGTGAATTCAGGCATAGCCTGATCTACAAGGATGTATAGGGAGAACCTGTCTCAAAAAAAAAAAAAAGTCAAATGTCAAGTGATCACTGGTGTTCGTAGTATTCAGCTAAAGATGCTTGATTTCCATTAGAAACTGTCATTTATTTGCTGTTTGATGCAGGAAAAATTCTTTTTCTTGATTCATGCTTCCCATATACAGGATAGTGGACAGACACTGAACAAAGATAATACCTCATTCAAAACCATCCTTAACAGCTAAGGCTCAAGAGTATCCTGAAGGGTCTTGATAGGAAGAGGAGTTTCAACAGTAATTTTATACATTTAGGCTTTTCCTAGCACATGCATTCTTGGGTTGGGAATGATGGTTTAGTGTAGGTTTGGAAATCCTCAGCTTAGAATGTATTTCATCATTCAGTTTTGGTAGAAACATCCTACCCATGTTTCCAGTCTATGATGTCTAGTTTCTACCTGGTGATTCTCATTCAGAGTGTTTGAGAGATATCTTAGACACCACTAAGTTCTAGTGGTCTAGACAGCACACATTAATACTTTAGAAATCACTTGTGCTCCTTTCCATGGGGACATTTATTTTAGTCTTCTCTCCGCAAATTAGTTTGGAGGTAACCGAAGGGAAAATTTTTTTCTCACAGACTGCATCTCCACTTTTCTTCTGCTCTCACTGAAATCAAACTGTTCCTTACTGGTCTTAAATACAGACATCTTTTGTGTCTGTAGATTTCAAGATGGTCCTGATTTGTTCCTGGGTTAGAGTGGGGATTCCTAAGCTAGAATGCACTGCATTGCCAGCCGAGGCACCTGCTCATGGCTGACTCTCCCATGCTGGAATGTTTTTGAACTGAGAATGCTCTGCTAATTGGCTAGAGAAGTCTGCCACTCTTTGTAGTTTATTTAAAGCTTTCTTATTGCCTTGAAATGCAACACACACACACACACACACACACACACACGCTTCATGTGTAAGAATGCATAAACCCTTAATTAATAACTGCTGAAACCTCATGAAAAGAAATAGGTCTCTGCCTTTAAGTTTAACTTTACATTCTAAATTAGTAGCATGTGCAAATACATCAATAAAGGCTGCTGGTTTGGACAGCAGCATTTTAAAAGCTAGTCATAATTGGCTCAGACTAGTATATGCATTTGCTTAATAAGTCATGCTCTTTACAACATATACTAATAGCACACCCAAACACTTGAGGCTTAAAAGAACTTCTTTCAAGCTCCTTGAAGTACTTTGTAAACAACTACTGAAGTACTAATTATAAATTGCTCTTATTTCTTCATTACATCTTTTCTTGAGATATCAGACTTGAAGAGACAACTGCAGGCTTCCACTGTGGGTTCTTGGCATTGTTTGGAAAGATAGCTTTTATCTTCTGGCCATGCTTCTGGCTTTGATTCTTGGTCTCCTCATCTGCCTCATGCCCCTTGGATGCTATTTTGTTTTTCATGCACAGTATTTGAGGACTAGCCCAGGCTGGTTTATAGATGGGAGATTTCCCTAAGGAATGTTAACTGCTGTGGGGTTTGAGACCTCTGCTTTCTGTCTGTTGTACTGGGTTAAAAGTAAAATAATTCAGAAGGGTATAGCCTCTTATCACCTGTCCAGAAAGCGCCTTCAGGACACCTCACTAAAAGTCACTGCAGCCTAAAGCTCTGTGTGAAGGAAGCCACAACCCTGAAGCCCCCTCCTTCCTGCTCAGTGCCGTGCATGTGCAGAACTTCCCTCTCAGAAATGTTCTTACTGTGAAATAGTGCTGTTTAAACATTTCCTGTCCCAAACTTAAAGAATAATACAGGGGCAGTTTCTCATCCTGTACTCAAAAACAGAACAATGACTTCAGTCCAACTTTTAAGTGTAAATTTGTTTTTTCACTGTGGATGCACTTTGAGTAATAAATAAAGTAAATGAGTAAAGAATAAATCCAGTCTTCTATGAGGCAAAGATAAAGTTTGGAAAGTACACCACCCCAACTCCTTTTGTACCTGAAAGTCCAGGTGCTCTCCAGAAATGAGACACGTGCTGGAAGGACAGACACTTGGGTGAAACATCCAGTCGTTGTAACAGACTGCACGGAGCAGTGGAGCCTTTATGAGCAGTCCGTACATGAGACTATGAATGCTCACAGTTCGGAGAGGGGGAGCAGGGGGTGGGTTGGGGGGGGGGGCGGCGGGAGGCACTCAAGAGTATGCTGTGAGGGTGCGTTTGCTGAGCCTCCAGAAGACCTGGACCCTCCTTGGAGAAGGGATCTAAACAGAAAGCGAGTGGCTTCCCACACAGAAGTAGAGAGGATTTATCACACCTAGCACTGCCCTGCACTACAAGTGTAGCACAAATAACTTGGTAGCATGGCTGAGATGACTCCTCCTCAGACCGTCCTGTAGAAGGAACAGAATTAGTGAAGACTTCAGAAACCGCAGTTTTAGAGGGATTTTTTTTTTTTTCTTGGGCAAGTCACTCTGAAATATACAATAGGGAAAGTTAAGGGCAGTTGCCTTACCACAAAATGCACTATGTCAATAATGAATAATGTTTAAAATACAAAGAACAGTGAATGACTTTGTGTGTGTGTATGCGTGTGTGTGAGAGAGAGATTTTTCTAGACAAGGTTTCTCTGTGTAGCCCTGACTGTCGTGATATCTGCTTTGTAGACCACACTGGCCTCAAACTCACAGAGACCCACCTGCCTCTGCCTCCCAAGTGCTGGGATTAAAGGTGTGTGTTACCACCACCACTGCCAACTGACAGTAATTTAAGAGATCTGGTAGGAGATTAGTGAAATATAAATAGTAAGTTTTTTGTTTGCTTTCATAACTGCACTTTATGGTTTTTGTTTGTGTGTTTTGTTTTCTTTTTTCTTGCCAGATGCCTTAAAACAGCTGCTTCGGGACAGGCCAATTCTGCTTCTTCTATCCAGTGGCTTCTAGGTTGGAACCTGCTGTGCTGGAGCCATCCTTCCAAGGTGGCTGTTTTGTGCTGGAATGCTAGCATTGGTAGTGGTCGGTGCTGTTCAGGGAGACACTTTCAGGAGAACATGCTCAGTAGCTTCTGAACTTCATTCTTGATGCCTCTGTTCCTCATTACCTTAGTCTTCCTAACTTACAAGGAGTGAGCTCTGCCATTATGCCTTTCCTTCCCCAGGGTTCGGTCTTCTTGGCCTGTACTGTTTGTTTTGGCATCTGCCTCCTGCCAGCTTGCATGTTTCTGTGGGTACTGTGGAGACAACCGAAGAGAACGTCAGAACCACACACATTTGAGAAGCAGGGCCTGGCTCCTCACTCGGTGCAGGACTTACGCACAAAAGCCACACTCTATTCGGCCATGTCTGCAGCCTTTACCAGCTTTCCTACAGACACCCCGAAAGAGAGTCATCCACCACAGACCACCCAGCGACATCCCACGGAGGGCGCTGGGGCCAAAGGCTTCCTAGAACAGTTTTCATTATTGCATCTCATCTGCGTGGCAACAGCTTTCATAACTTTTGAGAAGTGTTCCTTGTAGGAGTTTGGGTGTGTGATTTTTTTTTCTTATTTTAACTTTTTTTATAATAAAGTTTAAAATAAATTTAAAAAAGAAAAGAAAACTGTTTCTTTTGGAACATGATCTATGTACAGAAACCAAAGAAAGCATTCTAATCTGACACTAGGGTTACAGGCGTGCACCACCAGACCTGGCCCTCAAGTGCAGAGGTGTGCACCACCAGACCTGGCTGTCCAAGAGCAGAGGTGTGCACCACCAGACCTGGCTCTGAGAGTTTGATTTTAAGAGCCATGGTGAGCATGACTGCTGAATCTGAGTTTTATCTAGAAAACTGAGGAATTCGCGATAATTCTCACTTTCCATGTAAGGACTTAGCACTTCCCTGGCATTTCGTTACTTTGTCGTTAGTGGGATGGTTTCCACACTTCTTTTAACTACTTATCCTTCTCATCTTCTTGCTCTAGGTGTACAGCATTGCCTCACGTCTCTAACAGAGTCCATTTCTTTACTTACAGCGTTCTCCCACCTCCTCCCCCTTAATATTTGTTTGATTACTTGTCTTTTTACTCTGATCTTGCCTCATTCCTCTCAAAAAACAATCCAAAGATAAAAATACATTTTTTAAAGGACTGAAGGAATTGGTTTTTGTACAGAGCCTGGCAGCACACACCTGTGACCCCAGCTCTCGGGAGGCTGAGGCAGGAGGATTAAGAGTTTGAGATCAGCATGAGGCTACACAGCATGGCCCTGTCACAAACCCACAGGGACAACAAAACGAACCCATGCCGCCGTCACCTCAATTTCTCTTCTTTCCTTCACAGCAAATTCATGTCATGTTTGTTTGTGTTTGCTCTTTTAACTTCCTAATCACTTCTGCAATTTGACTTCATATCCATATCTCTCAGAAAATGCCCTCACAGGGGGCTGAGAATGCAACTCAGTTGGTAGCATGATTGCCTAAGGTTGAAAATCCCTGAGACCCTATCTTCAAATAAATAAATAAATAAATAAAAATAAAGAAAGAAAAGAAAAGAGAAGGAAAGGAGAGGAAAAATAAAGAAAAGAAAAAGCAAAGAACTAGTCAAGAGGACTGGACTTACTGGGGTTACTGCAACTTTGCAAATCTGGAATCTGCTTCTGGGCCCTTCCTTCCTGACCTTTCTATAAAACCATCACTGTTGGGGCTTTTTGTTTATTTGTTTATTTCCTTTTCCTTCTTGGTTTCTTTCATGTCTCATGTCCCTTTGTCAAAATTCTCATTTCACTGTTTTGTATTGTTCTTTTTTTACTTTCTCTCACTCCTGCTCTTCACCCAGGATTTACTTGGTATCCATGTTCTCATTCAGTGTGTCCCTTTTGACTCCATTATTTCTTGTCTTAGTATGGTTAGCAATTACCAATGTGCCGTCACCTACTTATGCCACATCTACTGGCCTAATGAGTCCACTTACTTACCACTAAAAGCAGCTCCGGGTTCTCCATGCCAAGCACAGTTACATGGCTTCTAAACTCAGGTGGGTTGTTGTTGCTGTTGTTAATTTGTAAAATGTTGCTGAGTAACAGTGGTCCTCAACCTTCCTAATGCTGTGACACCGACCCTTTCATATAGTTCCTTATGTTGTGGTGACCCCCAACCGTAACATTAGTTTTGTTACTACTTCATAACTGTAGTTTTGCTACTGTTACGAATTGTAATATAAATATTTTTGGAGATAGAGTATGCCAAAGGGCTTGCCACTCATATGTTGAGAACTGTTTCTGTATAATTAAATAGTCTACTATTTCTTGTCAAGTTTCAGGAGTTTATAAAGGCCAACACATATTGGTTTTAGCAGTCAAGGTGAAAGGGAGCTTTAATGAATATGGTCGAGGTGGAGGAAGGGTCAGCGTGGTGTAGAAGAAGCTGGAACAGAAAACTGCCATAGAGGGAAGCACTGGGCCTTGCTCGAAGGTGAACTTCCTGCTGTGGGATGAGCGCAGAGGTCTGTGCCATGAGAAACATGGAAATTATCGAATGCAAAGAAAGCAGAAGTAGCTCCCTGGGCTACTTAAAATGCTGAGTGCTGTTCTTTTAGCTGTACTGCAAAGGAAACATTGCCTTGCATCTTCTGTTAGGGAATTAGTGTTCTCCTTATGTTTGTTTGTGTTCAGAAGTATTAATAGAATACTGAATGTTGCTCAAAACCTAAGCCACGTCAGCTGACATGTCACTGAAGATTTGTGCATCCCAGGTGCTCTGAGGACACTCTGGTATCATAACTGAAGTATCCTAAACATTCATTTATTTAGTCATTTTACAAAATAAAACTTTTCCTCTTACTCTGTGCCATGTAATAGATGCTTAAGAGGCTTAAAACACAGCTAAAGACCAGATAATCCCCTTAATAGAGGTATGCAGTAGGCATCCCCCAGAAGGTACCCAGATCATTCTATGCTGGGGCTAACTCTTCAGCAAACTGCTCCCACAACTAGGGAAAGCTAATAGGGTACTTGTCTTGGGTCTCCTTGGATCTGTAGCCCAAGACAGTCAAGGACTTGGTTTAAACATCTGCTGTGTGTTTCCTTCCTCCTCACTATTAACTTTCTAAATCCTGTACTCACCAAATATCTCCTCTCATTTCACCATACTGGCTTTTAAGGTAGCCATGTTACAGGATCCTGGAATTAATCTAAGATTTGAATGTTCTGGTCTTACAATTCAGGACAATCTTTGAAGATTTGAAGATGTTGGGTAAAAGTGATGTATTTGCTTATTCAGTTGCCTGTATTAATAAAAATATTTGGGGAAAAATATGTGACTGGAGAGATGGGGTGGCAGTTAAGCACACTTGTTCTTACATACATGTAGGCAAAACATCCATACACACAAAATAAAAATTAAAAAGTAAAAGTATTTGAGAAGTTACGTAGTTTTTAAGATATTAAAAAGAATAATCATTGTTTCCTTACTAAAAATTGAAGTATAAAACACATATCTATAAAAATTTGATTCACTGAATTTACTGATTAGATGTAATGAAGTTAAGATAGTACTTGTAAAAAAAAATGAGTGGTTTCTTTCTTAACAGTTAAACCTTCTGTAGGAGACAGGAGTCCAAGAGAGAATCAGTGCTTGTTGGTACATGTTCCCACGAACCAATTTCCTTTTATGGAGGAAGAGCCAATGCTTCCTTCCTGTCCTGGAGAACTGATTACAGTGGATGTTTCTATTTTCACTAGATATATAAACATATTTCAGCTGGGGGAAAGCAATCATAGCATGGTTCAGCAAAAATGAGAAGGACTTTGTTCAGAAACAAACAACCCCAGCTCTCACAATGACAGCCTTTCTTGCAAATATTTAAAGTCACCTTGAGAAGGAAAATTGGGCTGATTGTGAAAACTCTTAGTTTCAAAGTTGCAGGCAGAATCATAAGGACAGTCGCAGACACAGAAGACATTCCTTGGGAGTGAGATAATTAACTGGTTAGACTTGTCTTACTGCCAAATTTGAGGAATCTGTGTTTTGGACTACAAACTTTCAAAATCAATGCTTTGTTACATGAAGATTAGACCGTGGATTTCCTCATCAAGAATCTCTCGGTGAAGCCCACAGACCTAGTCCTGAACAAGGAAATGTATTTGCTGTGTGATCTTTTCTTATTTGAAGAGAATAATTTACCTTAAAACCAGGGAACCGCATGTTACTTCCCACTGTAGGAACAGGCGAAGCCCGGCTGGAAGGCTGATGTGGGGACCCAAAGCCAGGCAGCTGCCGCAGAGTGCACCTGTGCTCACAGAGGGACGTAAGTGTACACAGGGTGCATCCAACATGTGTGTTAGCAGGACATTTCATTGAAGAGATTGATTAGGAAAGTACAGTTTGATTGGCTATCCATTTAACAAACGGCATTTGCTGTACTGACACATCTGCCTCACAGAGCTTGCAGTCCAGCTAGGGAGACTGTCTAAGAAGCAGAAACAAACAAGGTAGCATTTTGAAAATGTGAGACAATGCTATTTCAATTGTTTTTACAACATATTGCCCTCTGACTCCATATATACATAGATGGCTCACACCGGGTAAAGGAAGTGTTCAAAGGCAGCAAAGACCTAAAGATAAAAAAGAGCTATGCCAGGCAAAAGCTAAAATAACAGGACAGCCTAGAAGGGCATTTGAGGAACAGAAAGTTAACGTAGCTACACCGAGGAGGAAAAAGACAAAGGACAATGATGGAGAAAGGCCAGAAGCTGGACCGGGTTACGTCCAGGAGGCCCTTGTCACCATGAAGTTAGGATATTTGAGGAGCTAGAGGAGCTATTATGGTGGTATCTAAACAAACCAGCTAAACAAAATAAATTTTTAATTAATGAATATATTTTCCATGACCACAAAGTTTGTAGATATTGAAATGGAAATATGTATATCCAGGAGTCATTTCTTTTGTATTTAGCCATTTAGAGGCTGTTATTATCCCTGGCCACTTCTGGAGTCACATGACCGTGCATGCGCTGTCAGCAGTCAGGTAAAATCCTTAGTCATTCCTGGGCCTTATGTCCTACCTAATCCGTGCGCAGCGTGGTCACATAATCTGCCCGCTGTGTGATCACGTAACCTATGCACATGCGCGGTGTAGCTACACAAACCCATATACGCATGCATGAGGTGACCTATAAAAGCAGGCTCTACCCTCTCCCTGCTCTGTCTCTCCCCCTTGCCAGAGGTATCACCCCCCACCCCACCCCACCCTCAGCCCTGCACTTTCCCTTTCGGTAGGCCTACCCACCTCCACTCTTCCTCTTCCCTAATAAAAACTCTCAGAGTGGGTTCCGTGGTACCTCATGTTTTCTGGCGCCCGGTAAATAATGCCGACAAATAACAGAGGCTCTGTGACAGAATCTGGTTCTTAGGTCTGCTGCAAGAGTTATGCTTGGTGATTGAAATTCAGATCCAAGTCATCCGCTTATTTTAAATTGGAAGAAATATGTGAACGATTTCCAGTGGGGAATGAAGTATTCCAAGTGTTCAGCTTTTAAGCAAATGAAAAATACAAAGCTCATGATGTGACCGTTCACGCGCCTCTGACTGGCGCTACTCCCACGGGGTGTGTGGTTTGCTCTTTCTTTTAAAAGAACCGAAGTACTTAAAGTGTGGTAGTACGTACATGCGTTTATAATTCAATTATTAGAGTGAAAATGATCTTAAGTAGACCAACACTCAGATAAGAATTTTAAAAAATTTATAAAGTTGTAAAATGGTTGGGAAGGACAATTATATCTCAGTTAAAGCAGTAAATGACAACAAAACTTACATCCTAATTACAGCAAAAACAAACCATGTCAGGATATATCTTTCTCATAAATGAATCTAAGGAATTCCACTTTCATGTCTGAAGAAATGTCTTTTGTATGGGAGCAGAGTCTTTAGCACAAGCCTTCCCGGAATTTATCATTGCTCCTGCTGCCTCAGTCTCCAAAGTGTTGAGATTACAGACATGTGTCACCACAGACAGTTAAAATGACATTAATGTCCCCGAAATGATGGAGAGGAAAAGAGATTTCACATGGCAATCATTATAGAAGATGTGTAGTGAGCTGGGCATGGTGGTGGGAGGCAGAGACTGAAGGATCTGAGTTTAATGCCAGTATGGTCTACAAAGTGAGTTCCAGGACAGCCAGGACTACTACACAGAGGAACCTTGTCTCAAAAATTAAAACAAAACAATACGTTTAAAGATATGTTAGGCACCACTTTATTCAGGCCATTTCCTATTAAAATACTTCATAGTATAGAAGGAAAAATGCTAAATCAAATTGGTAAAAGTGTGCCTACCTTAGAGTAAGTTAGGGATTTGCAAACCGTAACCTGCTTGCTGCCATGGAGAACTGTGCAGAAGTTGGGGAAAGGAGTCAAATTTCTCTGAAGAGCTGTGAGAAGGGTAAAGACACAGCCTACTCAGCTACTGAACTCTCAGGGCAACCTAAGGTTCACATTAGTTCCTCACATGACTGTCATTTGTGCAGGAAGCAAAGTCTGGGTTCTGTTGGGCTAGTTAAAGAGAGCTTTGCAAATTCCTGTCCAGATGGAAGTCCTGACTTGCATGTTCCTCAAAACTGGGTTGCCAAAACAACTGGGGTTGGGAAAAGTGAATGGTTGTGGTTTTCATATAGTAAATTGGCTACAGGCTTATTATTTGAAAATAATAGATTCATTGACTGTCTGCTTAAAGTCATTTTTCCCACACTATGTGGAAAGATAGTTTGTTGACACAGCTTTGTTAACCTATGAGCAACAAAATGCTTATTCTCCAATGAGCATGCCTCCTCTCCATTTTGCTTAGAACAATACCAGTGCAAAAGATGGCAAATATTGTGGTTAGAAAATTTGCTTTGTATTCCTTTTTGTTTGAAAGTACTTGTTGAGGTAGTTATAGATTCCAATGCAGCTTAACATACAATATGGGATGATTTTACTTACTATAAATTAAATTCGTTCCTTGATAGTTTCATACAGTTACACAATGCACTCTGACTACTCTCAGTCCCTAGGCCACTCCTATCCTGCCCCAGCCCTCCCTGTCTTCTGCGTATGTGGATCTCCCAGTTTCCCTTAATGGCAGAATCTTGTAGAACTGTAATTTATTATCACATTGACTTTAATAGAATCTTCTGGTTTTAGCTAGACATTTCTAGTTTTAATGACACTGATTTATGTGCATGTCTAATTTTGTGTGACTTTATTATGCATAGGTATTGGTACCTACCAGTCAAAATATTGAGCAATTCCTCCCGTTGATATCTTATAACTCTATTTCATCCCTCTACTAACCTCTGCCAGTCACTAGTTTGTCTTTCATTCTTAAAATGTTTCATTTCAAAAATGTTGTGTTAATAGACTCTGAGTAATTATTTGATTCATGTATGTCTCCTGTATTTGCCATGAGGCTGCAGGTTTGAATACACTTACACTGTTTGTCTTTTAGATATCTGAAGCACACACAAGGTTACACGGTTCACGTTGAAGAAGGAGCTCAATTAATTAGGTGTTGGAAGGTCTTTTTTAACAACCTGGTCCTTCCCTGTTGGTCAACATTCAACTTGACTGTCCTTTTTAGAACTCAAGATTTTTCAGCTCAGAAGGGTGAATTAGTTGCTGACGAGAAGCTATGAAAAAGAATCAAAATGTAGGAAATGAGTCACTTCGATTTGAAAAATTTACATCTCTGTCAGAAGTATCTTTCCCCCAAGGAAAGTGTTAAACTGAGACTCCAAGAAGAAAAGACCAAGTCTATGATTGTCCAATCAAAGCAAGCTATATTGGGGTGCACCTGCGACTGGCCAGCGGGCTGCCGCACCCTAAGTCAGGATTTGAGAGAACAGCTCCTGCTGGCCTCTTCAAGTCCCTTTTAGAGGAGAGATAAGGTGTTCACAGGGGCGCGAGAGAGAGTTGGCTATTATACATTGTTACAAAAATATAATGAAAGGGAAGGGACAAGGCTAAGAATATACATCATGTGAATGGGATTGCAAGCAGTTTACATCAGATCTAAGAAAGGGGAACTTTTTCCTTTTCTTTTTCTTTTCTTTTTCTTTTTGAGAGGGTTTCTCTATGTAGCAGTCCTATCTCTCCTCGAACTAGCCTTGTGGACCAGGTTGGCCTCGAAACTTAATGAGATCCACCTGTCTCTGCCTCTCGAGTGCTGGGGTTAAAGGTGTGTGTCTTCTCTGCCAGGACAGGAACTTATTCTTAATTACAAATAGAAACCTTATTTTGCAAGGACTTAACACAGGACAAACAGGGACTTATTCTTTAACTACAAACAGAAACTTTAACCTGCACAGGACAAACAGGAACCTCTTCTTAAATACAAATAGAAACCTTAACTTGCAAGACTTAACATAAGACAAACAGAAACTTATTCTGAACTGTCTTATCTGCAAACAGAACCCTTAATCTGCAAGGCATATTTTTCCTGTTTGGTCTCCCATTAACTTGCAAGGTATAGTGTTCCTATTTTGGTCTCACACAAGGTTTACAGTAACAGTCGCTATCTAATTTCTAGCCACAAAAATATTTATTTGAAAGTCACCTGTAAACTTATGTTGTGGCTTTAATGCCAGTAATTTTAATATGATTATCACTTTCTCTGATGCATCTCAGTACAGGGAGGATAAAGATATTAAAAAACTTGTGAAATACTTTTTGGACATGTAGACATTTGCCGACAGTAGCGATTGTACAGTTCAACACTTAATTTGAAAAAAAAAATCCTACCCTTTCTCGGGTTAAATGAACAGCTGTCTCATCCTTCTGAAGTTGACTGGAAAACAACACCGGGAAAAACAACCACAACACTGCACTAATTTAAGTACAACACATCCATATAATAACCTAACTTCAGGAAAGTTAAGATCAGAAGGGGGATGCTGTAGAGTAGAGGAAGCTAAATCCGCTGGCCAATTATTTTCTAGTTTGTATTAACTGAACTGGGGGAAAGCACATCAAAGAGATTTTTGTTTACTAAATATTTCAGTTCAAGGAACTTCTGGCCCGATAGCATAGGAACTGCCAGGTATCTGATGAGAGTGAGCAGCTAAATGGGTCTTTAAAAAAAATGCATCCTTTGATGGGCAGGATGGAGAGTGCGCATAGATCCCCACCCAGAAGGCTGAGGCCAGATCACATGTGCTCAGGAATTTGCATCTAGGCTGGACAAAAATAGCAAGGCTTTGTCTAAGTTCCCTTCCTTCCTTCCTTCCTTCCTTCCTTCCTTCCTTCCTTCCTTCCTTCCTTCCTTCCTTCCTTTCTTTCTTTCTTTCTCTCTTTCTCTCTCTCTCTCTCTCTCTCTCTCC
>CABHPQ010169945.1:18311-36259 GCA_902168405.1 Peromyscus aztecus
TCTCTCTCTCTCTCTCTCTCTATTTCTTTCTTCCTCTCTCCATCTCCCTCCTTCCCCCTCCCTCTCTCCCTCCCTTTCCTTCCTTCCTTCCTTTCTCTCTGTCTCCTTCCCTTTCTCTCTCTCTCTCTCTCTCTCTCTCTTCCTTGCTTCCTCCTTTTCTTACTTTTTTAAAAAAATAGTAGACATTTTAGATTCTTTCTTAACCATGATGAAGGAAGAATTAAACAGCCTGTGTTTTGTGACGAGTTTTCGAAAACAGCATACTTAGTTATTCACACTATGCAGTGTGGTTTTCTGTATTCACCTTGAAAATAAAAAACACTCAAAATGTAAAAATGGCAATCTTGAAATGGCATCTGCAAGATTTATAACATTTATAAACAAACAGACAAAAAAAAAACCATTGCTACAATTTTCATGAGTTTGATTTGTTTGACTGAAAAATTGCTGCTGTTCTCTGACCTAACTCTAATGGAGTGTGTTGTTCAATCCTAACCTGTCAACCTTAGTCTGGATACTGATTTACTGTGATGATGAGAATCCAGTACAGCCTGAGGGCATTGATGGATGTATGCATGCCAGTTTAAATGTTTGACGTGATCATGCTGAAAGTTCTCCAGTTTCAAGGTGGGATAAAGTATTGTATTACCAAATAAAGGAAGTTAGTTGGGGTGCAGCTCAATGGTAGGCTTGTATAACAAGGCCCTAGGTTGTACCCCAGTGCCATAATAATAATAACACCAACAACAACAACAATAATAATAATAATAATAATAATAATAAAAGTTAATAGTAAAGATTCTAGGAAGTGTTTTTTTGCAAGAAAATACTAGTGATAATTTTAATTCATGATGATTCTAAAAAAGTATTTGTCTGTTTTCTGTAAATTCCTTTTGAGCCCCCAATCACCTCTTGCCTAAAAATCTCCTTAGCATAGAACGATTTATTAGGAGAAATTGTATCCTTTGATAAGACTTCCAAAATGGATTCCACTATTTGCATGCAAGAAACTCTAAGAGAACTTACATCAAGAGAATCATTTTTTTTAAAGAGTCCTTATATATCCTGTTGTATGTGTACATATCAAAAGGTCAAGATATCAAGTTAAAACTCTTTTGATTATTGCTAAATTATTAAAAAGTCAATTTGGTTCAAACAAATTTTATTGTTATTTTTACAGTTTTCTCCTAATTAAAAAGTAGTCAAGCATTAGGCAAATGTCTTTTTTATTGTTGTTGTTTGGTTGGTTTGGTTTTTTAAAGACCGGGTCTTACTGTTAAGACCAGGTTGGTACCAAACCCAGGGTTCCTCTACCACAGCCTCTTAAGTACTGATATTACAGTTATGAGCCACACACTCATCTAGAAAATTATCTTGAACTGACTCAAGTATAGCTGACAACATTTCCTTCAGTTCTGTAATTGGTACTGCTTCATATTATAAGAGTCACTTTGGATCCCTCCAGGTTATTGCCAAGAGTGAAATCACGTGACTAGAGTAGAAGGCTCCTGCCACACTTTCAGAGCTCCTGGGAACTATGGGAGCCTTTACACTGGGATTCTGGCAGGGAAGGGTATAGTTGATTGTGTTTGGTGACAGTCTGAGGTCTTACCTGGCAGAGAGATACACAGGAGAGTGTTATAAAGCTCAGAGTAAGCCTGTGAGATCTAATCTCGGTCATTTTAACTCCCATGAGAACAACAAGAAAATCTCCCTTGACAGATCTTGGCCTATTTTAGGTTTTTCTAGTAAGTTGATCAGACTAGGTACTTTTACAAATGTACATTTGTCAATTGTCTTTCAGGACACACGAGTCTGAGTTCAGTTCATTATGTATAGACAACGCTGCTTCTCTCTCTGTAGAGTTCACTATTTCCTGGGACATTGGACATTTTCTCTGTTAAATGACCACAGCTGTTGGTGCACTAAGGCATTCACATGTTCCATGCTAATGTTTTGGAGGAATTGTGGGTATTCTAGCAGGATGGTAATCTGAAAGGCCTTTTGGCATCCTTTAAATGCCAGCTGAGGGCCCTGCTTCTTGGATTGGGACACTTTCAGAAGTCAGAAGAACGGGTAATGGCCTTTAATTATGCGGTAAACCAGCCACAGGAAACATTAGTTACTTATTGCACAACTCATCCTCCCTCGTTTCCATCTCTTCTCATATTCCACCCACATGGAAAAGCGCCTCTAAGAATGAAAACACTGGCAGATGTATTTAACTGCTCTGTATAACAAGGTTTCTCTTTGTTCACAGATACACACCTACTTATTAGTAGACAAGTGATACACTGAAAAATAACCTAAGTGTGTTAACCAATCATTGTCCTTACCACAAATACTGCTGTCTTTTCCTTACAGATAGAAAGCACGTGACTCACTGGCAGTGGTCATAGAATGGGATCTATTTTCCATTCACGGCAGTGCATTTTCACAATCGTAAAAGCCGCACTTGTTTGCTTCGTTGCTGGTCGACTCCCTGAGCAATGTGACAGGCAGTGGCAGGACAGAGGAAAGTGAGTGCCACCTGGAGTCCCCAGCGTTGTCCAGGTTTGTTCTTGTTTCTGGGGTGATGCCAGCTGGTAAAATGGCAAGTACATGCCTAAGGCTTTAGGAAAACCTCATGTGATCATTTACAAGGAAATGATTAGAACCACCCACAGCTGACCAGGCTGGATGCACAAATCATGTCCCTCACTAACAGCACCAGATAACCTTCACCATCTTCTCCCACTCTCCCTCATCTCATCTTACCTTGTCTCCTCTTCTTCCTCCCATCCCATCCCGTCCTATCCCGTCCTGTCCCATCCTGTCCCTAATCTATCATCTTTTTGTTTGTTTGTTTGCTTTGGTTTTTCGAGACAGGGTTTCTTTGTGTAGCCCTGGCTGATCTGTGTGGTGATATTTTGCCTATGCTCTAACAAATAAAGCTTGCCTTAAGATCAGAGGGCAAAGCCAGGCACTAGTTAGCCATAGAGGCCAAGCAGTGGTGGCACACACCTTTAATCCCAGAACTTGGGAGGCAGAGGCAGTCAGATCTCTCTGTGAGTTCAAGGCCTCACAAGATTGATCCAGTCTAAAAGAGAAACAGAGCCAGGCAGTGGTGGCACACACCTTTGATCCCAGCACTTGGGATTTCATGTCTTTAATCCCAGCACTAGGGAGGTAGGAAGTGATATGGCTGGGCAGAGACAGAAATATAAGGTGGGAGGAGAGAGGAGCTCAGGGCTCCCTTTCAGACTGAGGATACGGGAGAGGTAAGAACTCTAGGGGCTGGCTGCTCTGCTTCTCTGATCTTTCAGCTTTTACCCTGATAATCTGTCTTGGAGTTTTTATTAAGACCAGTTAGAATTCGTGAAACAGTCCTAGAACTTGCTTTGTAGATCAGGTTGGCCTCGAACTCACAGAGTTCTGCCTGCCTCTGCCTCCTATCAAAGATGTGTACCACCATTGTCTGGCTAATCCTTTTTTTTTTTTAAATGTGTGTATGTGTTTGTATGTGTGCATGAGGACTTCATATGCATGTAGAGGCCTAAGGTGGGTGTCTTCTTTAAACATTCTTGAACTTAGTTTTTGAGACAGGGTCTCTCACTATGCCTGTGTTGGACCCCAAAGTTTAGGGTCTGGAGTGGGTGCCCCAAGAACCCAGACTCTTGTCCAGTTGATGCAATAGCAAGAGGTTTTTATTTTGACTGTACAGAAGGGCAAACTCAAGCTCCAAAGAGCAAGAGCCGCACCACACCATAGTTCATAGGTGCTTTTAAAGGAGAAACCCACAAAAGCCACAGGATTATAATTCCCATACAATGTCATCTCGATTGATTTATGTCTAGAAGCTAATTTCATAATATCATGGCCTGATCACAGAGTGATCACAGAGTGGGTACAGTTACATCAGTACCTGTACAGGAAGAATTGGCACATTCTTCCTGAAACCTCAAGGGGGGGGAGAATTGGCAGGAGTGGAGTTTACACAAAGGTCACGGTGGTCCTTCCTGGAACACCTGCAATTATCCCAGTCACAGTTGAGCACATCTCTTAATAGAAATCTCTTTACATTGTTACATGGTTGCAGGGGAGTTTGAGTAATGGCTGTGTCAGGTTGCCCTGGGAACTAGATTTTTAGTTCCTTATTTCCTGGGGCTTGGGGCTGTAAGCCTGAAGGGTTAGGGTCTTTCACCTGGAATGTGCCTGTTTAATGAGACTGGCTAGACTGGATGGCCAGCAGGCTTTGGGGATCATCCTGTTTCTGCCTTCCATCTGTGAGAGTATAACTACTGCCATTCTTGACTTTTTACATGGGTACTAGGGACCAAACTCAGATTCTCTTTCCTCACTGAGTCATGTCCTCAGCCTTTCTTCTGTTTCTTAAAAAATATTTTATCACTAGTTCTTTGAGAATTTTGCAATGTATATGAATCATATTCACTCTCCCTCCCTTAATTCTTCCCAGATCTACTTCTTCTTCCTTTACTACCAAACTTTGTGTCCTTTAAAAAAAATCTCCCTTTCAAGGACAATTTGTGCCGCCCAAACACATGTGGTCTTCAAGTGGAGTGTGGTTGGTTGGTTTATTAGGAGCTACGCTGTTAGAGAAAACTGATTTTCCTTCTCCCAGTTTCTAAAATTTGTCAATATCCCATTGGCTGGGGGTGGAGCTTTGTGCCCTACTCTCTTATCCATGCTTAGAGTTGGTCTAGCTTGAGCTTACACAGGTCTTGTGTATTTTGTCACCATTACTGTAAGGTCTTAACTGCAGCTGTCCTGCTGTGTCCGGAAGACACTGTTCCTTTGTAGTTATCCACCACCTTTGGCTCCTACAGTCTTTAAAACCCCTCTTCCACGATGATCCCCGAGCCTTGGGAAGAGAGGATGCAGTGTGTATGTTCCACTTAGGGCTGAACATTCTGTAATCTCCTATTCTCTGCACTTTGCTAGCTGTGGGTGTCTGTGTTAATTACCATGTACTGCAAATGGAAGCTTCCCTGATGAAGGTGGAGAAATGCCTTAATCTACAGGTATAAGATGTCATCAGGAGTTGCTCTAACACTATGTCCATTTAGCAGAATAATAGTAATAGGTTCTCTTCTAGGGTCTATGATATGTCTAACCATAGGTTTTTGGCCCAAAAATAATGCCAGCAGGTATAGGCTTCACCTTGTGGAGTGGGCCTTACATCTAATTGGAAAGTGACTGGTTACTCCCGTGGCATTTGTGGCACGGTAGCACCGGTGGGTGTGTTTCATCAGGCCAGTCATTATTGTAGCTCACAGGATTCGTAGCTGGGTAAGACTGTTGATGACTTTGTGCCTCCTGAAGTATGCATAGCACCTTCCAGCACCATGGGAGCCAGTAGGGACCGAGCTCCCAGGCCAGTAGAAGCTTGGTTTCATCATGTTCTATGACTCCAAAATGTGGTGTTTTCAGGAAAAGAGACTTACAACTAAATTCTGGAGGGTAGCCAAGATCTCTGACAATAGTCTGTGATGTTTGAAGGTGTTTGGGAGCTCAAGGCCAACAACTCCAAAAAAGTAGCCCCTTCCTGGCACTTTGTTGTTGTTGTCGTCGTCGTTGTTGTTGTTGTTGGCCTCTAGTGCCCACCAGATGCACTGCTGCCACATTATAGGATAATTCCATTTTGACACATTTTATGTATGTTTATAGACATATTTTAGTAAGCTTCTACAATGTAAGTCCTCAAGTTACTTTTGTTATTTATTCTTTCCAGTTCCCACTTTCCACCTTGCTCTCCCCTCTCCATCACACTTAAAACCTTCCATAATTCCCTCTTAGCCACCGGTATCACTGTATTCCATTTCTCCTTCCTTTAAAACCATCTTCCATGGGTCCTTAGTAATTTTCTGACCTTTGTAGGTATTCCAAATGAAACACACATATCTAAAGATTTAAAGAAAACATAACAACATATGTCTTCTGGGTCTGGGTTATCTCATTCAGAGTGATTGTTTCTAGCTCCATACATTTAAATCTGTTTACTTTTCTTAATAACCCAGTCATATTCATTGTGAATAGACCACAGAAGACAGAGGCACATGGACCTCTGTGAGTTCAAAGTCAGCCTGATCTACACAGTGAGTTCCAGGACAGGGCTACATAGAGGGACCCTATCTCAAAATAAATGAACAAATAAGTAGACAAATACAGAATTTCATAAAGTTCAGGAATATTTGGAAAGTATTTTAAGCTCCTGTTCTTCATGCTCAAAAACTGCTTCAGATTCAACATGGAGAGAAAAAGGCCGAAGGTATGGGTTTCAGAACTTAAACTTGCGAGGTGTTCACGTCAACTCTGCCCTTCTGGGACCAGAACCAGTGATAGCTGGAGGCCTTGGCCAGAAAAGGAATTTATAGCTTTACCAGCTCATCGCTTTCTGCACTTCCTCTTGACAACTAAACCAGAGCAAGAGATTTCTAAGGCTTATTTCAATTCCTTCCCTGTGGCAGATAATGTTGGATGACTAGCCAACAAGTGTTCCTGTCTTTCTTGCCACTGGGGTTTCAGTTTATGTTAAACTTGGCCAGGTGATTTGTTTCACGAATCAAATACTATTGGGCATGACATTAACAGAGATGCCAGGTGTTGTATTTGTGTGTTTTATCTAGCTGGAGATATGCAATATCTCCTTCCCCTCACGAGAATGTGCCACAGCTTGACAGTAGTGCCAGAATAAGGCTGTATGTGAGACGGACAGGAACATAGGCACAGCCTCGATCCATGCCCAGTCAGGTGTGAGCAAACCCAGTAATCGCCAGTAGCCTCGTGTCCACAAGAGAGCTGCTGCTCTCGTGGCCCATTAAGGTGCTATGGCTGCTTGGTTTGGAGTCTAGGAATGAAGTGGCAACCTGACCAGCTCCAGAGGAAGAATTATAATCGGGCTAAGCAAATCCTCTTTTTTCTTTCCAGACATAACAAAGTCAAAAGGCCTAATGTTACCCACTGAACTAAACAAAAATAGCCTGTCTGGAACTTCTGTAACTGTTTTATCTTTCCTGAAAAAAAAAAAAAGGCACAATAGATGTTGCTAATGGTCTTTCTTTCTTTCTTTTCTTTCTTTTATTTTTTTTCTCTTGCTGGAAAACTCACTATCTACCTTGAAACTGTAAGTTGAAAGGCAAAGAGATGAAAATCTTATATCTAAAGATGACGGACAAACAGAAAGTCTGGGTGGCATGATTTAGTAGTTGGCTGACATGACAGCTTTTTACTTCTAAACTTTTTATTTAGTCAGGCTTTCTGTTTCTTTCTTTTTTAAAGATATCTATCTATCTATCTATCTATCTATCTATCTATCTATCTATCTATCTATCTATCATCTATCTATCTATCTATCTATCTATCTATCTATCATCTATCTATCTATCATCTATCTATCTGTTCACTGAGACAGGATCTCTCAACATAGCCCTGGATATCCTGGAATTCACTTTGTAGACCAGGCTGGCTGTGAACTCACAGAGCTCTACCTGCCTCAGCCTCCTAGGAGCTGGGATTAAGGCATTCCCCAATGTCTAGAGTCTTCATTTTTTTAAAAATAATTTCTTTTAGAGTTTTATATATGAGTATACTGAATTTACATAATTTCCATTGTTCCTCACCACCTCTCACTCCCAGCTCCCCCCAACTCCTCTCAGATTCATGACTTCTATAACTATGACTCTCTCCTTCTCTTCCTATGCCCCACCACACCCTTCTGAGTCCATTTGTGTATATAGCTCATATATACACATGTTTAGCTCTGACAACTTGTGATTGGATGACATATCAGGGGAGGGAAAATAAACAGAGTGCTACCTACACTTTTTTTTTTAATGAATAGAGATACATAAAGAGCCAAGCACATGAAACAGAAAACTAGATATACAGAAATTCCTGAGAATACTCCCTATGCTACTGGAAACTGTTTGTTTTGGAAGAACAAAATATGAAATCAGGGCAAATTATTTCTAATCAAACAGACAATTCAAATGCTTTTCAAAGGCAGCCTCAAAGGAAGATAGAACACAGGCATCCTTAGTTATAGAAAAATCTGTTCCTGGTATTGTGCTCTGGCAGAATCCCTCGATGTCGAGAAAGAGCAGTCATGGGTAGGAAGCAGCCCCAAGCTACCCACAACATATGACTGATTATCCGATGAGCATGCCTCCTTTAAAATGCTGGCAACAGGGGAGAGCAGCAGGGAAGTAAACACATAAGAACAAAGCATAATGACATGTAGTGTGTGTGTGTGTGTATGTGTGTGTCTGTGTATATGCCATAATGGAACCCTTTATTTAGTTGTGCTAACCTAAAAACTTAACTAGATAGAAGACCTCCCAACAACAGTAAAATAAAATAAAATGTCTGGCACAAACTAACTGGTAGAAATGCTAGCAATCAAAACAGACAAAAATGGATTCAACTGTACGCTGAAAAACTATGATGACTTTGTGTTTTTGCTGGAAAATATGATGTCATCTGAGTTATCTCAGGATCCTCAGGGACTGATGACACACCCAGTCTTCCGAAACTCCTCTGTGACTGTCTCTTGCATGTGAGATCTCAGGAACAGGTGCAAACTCGAATGTGCTTAGACAGATAAACAGGGGCAGGGAGGTGGGATTTCTTGATGTGTCGTCATAAGTGTGACACAACGTGGAAACGTGAATCCATTAGCCATGGGTTTAATAATCAGGAAGTCAACCTAGTTGATTGCAAGATCAACAAAATGACCGGCGAGGCCTCAGAAGGTGACTTCTGGGGTGGATTTGAAGTTACAAGTCACTTGAAAACAAAAGGGGGTGATGTTGAAACCAAAGCCCCAGAGCAGGAGATCTCCCAGACAGGATGTCTTCCGGGCTTGTTGCTCAGAGAGCAGCATTCCAGTCCCTGAGGAGAGAGAAGACACAGGTGAGAAAGCATGCTGCACTGCTTTCTCAATCACCATCTTGTCTGGCCGGAGCCAGCTCCCAAGAGGTAGAATTCTTGTGAACTAATTACTCCAGGAGACTGGAAATACAAAACAAATCCTTATTTAAATGTGTCTTACACACATACTGTTGTAATATATATTTTTCTCTTAAATTTTTTCTTTATTTTTATTTTATGTACATGGGTATTTTGTGTGCTTGTATGTCTGTGATTAACAGGCATGCAGTACCCAAGGAGGTCACAAGAGAGCATTGGATCCCCTGAAGCTGGAGTTGTAGATGGTTGTGAGTTGCTGTGTGGGTGCTGGGAACAGAACCTGGTTCCTCTGGAAAAGCAGTCAGGGCTCTTAACCTTTAAGGCATCTCTCCAGCCCCTGAGTCATTTTCTTTAAAAAATTTTTCTAATGTCTTTTTTAATGTAACATTTTTATTAATTATTGGTGAATTCCACAGAGTGTATTTTGATCAAATGTATTTCCCCTTTCCCACAATTCCTCACAGATCTACCTCTGCCTCCCTACCTCCCCCAACTTTGTGTTATCACCTAAAATTAGAAAAAAATATTATCCATTGAATCCAATTTTTGAGGCCTATATGCTACTGAGTATGGAGGATAGCTGACCTACTAGGGTTACACCCTTGAAGAAAACTGACTTCCCTTCCCTAGAAGTCATCAAATGACTCCTCTGTTAGAAGTCGGGACTTGTGGATCCATTTCGATGGGGTGATTTCTAAAGGATGTGTGACCAAGAGTCCCTGGAACTCTTCAAGATGAGACACTGAAGAATCATAGCAAAGCAATCTATTAAACAAGAGGAGAAGCAGCATCGTTCTGGCAAATAGATGGATGTGTTTCTGAAGACCAAGGAGACGACACAAGGATTCCCTAAGAACACACAAGAGCAAGGCAAGGCCAGCAAACAGGGACTCATCTGTGATCAGAACTTGTTTTAGGATCAGTCACTGAGGTGGCCTCCTCCTCAAGAGAATGGAAAGCCATGCTGGGCTGCTGTACAGTGTCTTAGCAACACAGAAGTTATCCCAGCTGGAAGTTTGCCTAAACTCATTACTTCTATAGTTGCTTCAAAATGGCTGAAGAAGGTTTTCTCCAGAGTGTGGGAAGTGTTGCTTCCAGCTTACCTGTCATGTGTCACCCGCTTGTACTATTTGGGAAAATAAATGGCAAGAGAAGAATGGTATATTTATGCGGCAAAAGCTGGGGCTGCTGTTCTGAAAGGCAATGAATCTAGTTTTGTCAAGCTCCAGTGGCTTAGGGATGATTTATCCTTACACAACGGTAGCTGTTCAGTCTCTCCAGGTAGATTCATGTGGGTTTTCAGAATCATGCTACTTCATTTAAATAAACAACTATACTCATCTTGTGAAAGTACTCACTCTACTGTTTATTCTAGTGCGTACAGATCTGAAGGAATAAGCACTGTGTATGTGAAGGACGTGCCTCCTCAAACTGTGTGACTCCTCACCCACTGTAACACTTTCACTCACTTCTGCAAACAAGGCTCTCCCAAGCTCTGGGACAAATACCTACACTTACCCTCTGGCTACTCAGGGACAGCTGAGTCAAAGGTATTTATAACTATTGGGAATCTCTCTGTGTGGTAAATGAGGGTTGTGTTTTGTTTCACGTTGTCTTAGTAGCCTTGGGGTTCAGAGAGCAGAGGAGAATGAACAGCTATGATACATCTTGTGTAGTATCACACAGGGCCAGTCTTTCTAAGTGTATTTCTACTGTACAATTCTTGGGCTTAATTTAAGCCCTGTGCATTGTAACATTCATATATTTAAAAGTTTATAAGTCTTCCTCACTGAAAAAAAGTGATCCCCTTGTGGATTCCATACTCAACTCTAGAAAAAGAAAAAAGTGATATTATCATAGATGGTCACACACCTAATTAACCCACTTTTTCTTGTCATTATCTCACTGGCATTATCAGGTGCTCACATTTGGGTTGTGGAGGAAAAGGAAGGACATTAGAGTTTGAGCACTATCAATTAGCCATCATTTGACCTTTGAGAAGTCATTTCTGAGTGTCCTAGTCATTCTGCTAACTTTTAGTTAACTAACATCAATCAGGCAGTCTGTTGGTTACACTGTGTAGACTGCAGAGGGACCTGGTAGGTGTGTTTCTGTTGGTAGCACATGCCCCAGGAGAACCGTGTACAGCAGCAATTTGGGTTGTTCAGAGGCAGGATATATGGTTACATGGTTAAAACATCCCTAAAAGCCTGTGTGTGGAAGGCCTGATTCCTAGCTGGTGGGTCATGAGGACATTAATCTCATCAGTGGATTCATCTGCTGATGAGTTTGCAATTGAACGAGCTATTGAAAGGAGGTGGGAACCGAGAAGATGGAGTCAATATGAAGGCAGGTCATTACTGAGGACCTGTCCTTGAAGGCTGAACCTTTCCCTGGATCAGAATAAGCTTTTGTTTCTTTTAAACGGTTTGTCATTTAACCACAGCAAAGAAACATTAACTAAAAAATGCAGTCAGAATCTTCCCTTTAAATTTTTCTTTTATTTCTTATATTCATTGTACATAGTAATTGATTTTATAAAGACAGTTTCTTTCAAGTATATTATGTACTTTAACCACATTTACCCAATATCACCACCTCCTATCACTTGTCTTTTATTCCATGTTTTTTATTCATGCTATATGCATATAAATTATTTTATCAATTTATATATACTCCAAATTTTACATAAGATATGTTAAGTCTGGCTTATTTCATGTAATACAGTGATCTCCAGTGCATTTGTTTTCTAGCCATTGTCATAACTTTATTCTGTTTTATAGATGAATAAAACTGTTCTATGTATACATATAGTATATATACATACACACATATCACATTTTTTTATCCATTCATCTGTTGACTGATACCAAGACTGATGAAATAACTTGATTGTTGTAAATAATACTGAAATAAACATGTATGTGCAATATCTGATATGTTGACTTGGAGTCCTTTGAGTAAACACCCATGAATGGTATGGTTGAGTCCTAAGGGAGTTCTGTTCTGAGGAACCTCCATACTGATTTCTGTAGTGTTTGGACCAATATACCTTTCCACTAGCAGCATCCAAGGGTTCTTTTTCCTGAATTCTCACCAGCAGCATCCGAGGGTTCCTTTCCCTGCATCCTCACCAGCATTGGTTGGTTGTTCTCTTAGTGATGGTTATTCTCACTATTGAGAGACAGAATGTCAGTGCAGTTTGAATTTCTCTGGTGGTTAAAGATGTTGAACAGTTTTTATACTTTTATTTTGAGACAGAGTCTCACTATTTAGTCCTAAATGGCTTCAAACTCACAGAGGTCTGCCTGCCCATGTCTCCTGAGTGCTACTGTGATTAAAGATGTGCACCACCACACCAGACATTTTAAAATATTTTTATAGGCCATTTGTACTTCATCTTTTGAGAACTATTTCATTAGCCTGTTTACGGACTGGATTGTCTGAGGGTTTTTTGTATTTAGTTTTAGAATTCTTTTTTATATTCTAGAAATGAATCCTCTGTCAGAGGATTCTCCCCATTCACTGGCAGTCTTTCCACTCAGTTAATTGTTTCTTTTACTATCAGAAGTAAATATTTATTTGTGTCCTAAAATGTGGTTAATTTCAAACAAAGTCTCATGGGCAGCTGAGAAATAATATGAACTGCAGTGTTTGGGTATAATAGTGTATAGTTGTCTGTCAAATTCATACTACCTATTATCTGTGTTGTTATTTTGTCTGGATGATCTGATCTGTCTTTTAGTGAGATCAGGGTATTAAAGTCACCTACTACTATTGTGTTGAAGTTGATCTATGTCTTTACATCCAGTAGTAGTTGCTTATGAAATAGGATGTACTGATGTTCAGTGCACCTATGTTTAGAATTGTTCTCTTATTGATTTGTTTCCTTAATGAAAATGAAATGTCCTTTGAAAACAAAACAACTCTTCTGAATATCTTTGGTGTGAAGCTTACCTTGTTAATGTCAGTGTAACCACACCTGATGGTTCCTGTTCCATTGGTTTAGAATGCCTCTTCATCCGTTCCCATTAACCCTGTGTTTTCCAGGGTTTTTTTCTTGTTAGTGGGGTTTCTTCTAACAAATAGATATATCTTATTTGTAATTGAATCTGCTAGTCTTTTTATTGGATAATTGAGATAATTAGCATTGTTATTGTTGAAAGGGGCATTTTAATTCCTGTCATTTTGTAATGTTTGGCTTTTTCTTATCCTTTATTTCTTTACTTACTGTTTTGGTTTATATAGTTTGTTCTTTCCTGTGGCTTCATGGTTGTGTTCATCTTTCTTTTCTCTATGTGAGATCCCTTCAGGTATCTTCTCTATTACTGTCACGGTGCTCATGAATTACTGCAGTTTGCATCTATTGTGGAAATGCTTCTTCATTCTTTGGCTATAAAATGGACCATTCTGCTGAATGCAGTGATCCAAGTTGGCAACTGTTGTTTCAGAGCTTGACATACATCTGACTTTTACTTTCTGTTGGGAAATCTGCTGTTATTCTAACTGATTTGCTTTTATAGAAGATGGCACTTCTCTTGCCATTTGACATTTTAGCCTGTGTGTGATGATGATGGCCCTGATCTGAGAATCAAACCAATTTACCTACTTAGTGGCTATGACATGGACTGATGATCACGAATAAGCCCGAGAGATACGAATAGTTGCATCACAGACCATGTCATTAGGTCAGGCCTCAAGCTGCCTGGATATGATAGTGCTCTGAAGAAGAAACATAGAAGACATCCCAGGTCATAAAATCACATGCAGTTAAGACCACCTGGTCCCTGGAAATAGCTCTGTTACATAAGAAGCAAGCAATCAGATTCATTATCTCTAAGAACACTATTTCAGCAGTGTTAAGAACCTGACCTTCCTGTTAGGAAAAGAGAGAAGTCACTTATTACTTGTCAAACTGGAGTTTCTAGTTGTCATGTAAAACATCTCACCTGGCTCTCATTATGACACCTGAGTGTACGTGGGTGTGCACATGCTTGTTAGTTATTGTAAAGTAATTGACAAGAAACCTGTCTCTCATTCAGAATGCTCTGTGTGTTCTAGACAAGATTAATTAGGTGAACACAAAAAACTCAATGATCTTTGACACAATTATAAAATTATTTCTAGTGTTTCTAGTCTGGAGAATTGATGGTCAAGATGTAGCCTCAACTATTGATGCATCCCCATATGCTGCTCTAAAGAAATAGAAACAAACTATAAAACACATTTCATTATAGGTTAAAAAAAAAGTGTTAGGCAGGTATAGGAAGACACAGGCTGTGGCTGAGAAGTGGAAAAGCCCTGAGTATCTGGAGTTAGGAGTTCCTGTTCCTGGAGGGAGTCACCAAACAGACGACATTGTTACAGGAGCAGAGGTCAGGGACTGGAGGCCTGGGTTCTATTCGGGCTAGCTAATTTTTGTCAACTTAACACAAACTACAATTACCTAGCAAAAGGGAATCTCAATTGGGGAATTACCTCTATTGGATTGGTGCGGGGCATTTTCTTAATTGATGATTGATGTGAGAAGGCTCAGGCCCAGCCAATGTGAATAGCGCCACCCCTGGGTGCGTGGTTCAGCATTGTATAAGAAAGCGAGCCAAACAAACTCCAGAAAGCAAGCCACTAAACAGCTTTCCCCTGTGGTTTCTTCTCTTTTCTTTTTTTTGTTTTTTTGAGACAGGGTTTCTCTGTGTAGTTTTGGTGCCTGGCCTGGATCTCACTCTGTAGACTAGGTTGGCCTCGAACTCACAGAGATCCACCTGCCTCTGCCTCCCGAGTGCTGGGATTAAAGGCATGAGCTACCGATGCCCAGCTCCCCTGTGGTTTCTACTTCAGTTCCTGCTGGAGTTCCCGACTTAACTTCTCTCAATGATGGACTGTTAAGCTTCAAGATGAAATAAACCCTTTCTTCCTTTGGTTGCATTTGACCAGTGTTTTATTACAGCAACAGAGAAGCTAAGTAGGCTTCTACTGCCCTAGGAGCCATACACAGGCCAGGGGCTAGTACCCTTTCAGAGGCCTGAGGGTAGACATTGGTCCCTATAAGTTTGGAAAGGCTCCTCCTGGTACAGTAGAAATTCTCCCCAGATATAGATTGCACAGAAAGAGCCAGGGCAAAGTCAACCCTTCCCGCTAGGTTCATGCTCCAGGTTTGCCTTTGAGTTGGGGAATGTGCCTAAGAGCCCAGACTCAATGTAACAAGAGATGTGGATGGAGGTTCAGAGGATTCAAACCATAATCTGTTTGGTTTCAGCTTATAGCTCCACCAGCAGAGTTCAGGGTGGGAGTCTGAGGTATCTCCTTTGCTCTGTCCCGTCAATGGGTTTAAAAATACTAAACACACACACACACACACACACACACACACACACACACACACACACCGGCAAACAACCAAAATAAAAATAAAACACAACCTAAAGCTGCCATGACTAATCTCCTGGATGGTGTTTGTTCAAGAGAAGATGTCACCATTGTTAATGAAACCTCACTCCCCATTCTCAGGTACAGTTCCTACTACAATACTCAGAGGTACTCAAACAATTAGCAAAGCCAGACAGAGGGAAAATAAAGGGACATTGTTACAGACTGGATGTTGATATTACTTTCAAATTCATGTGTTGAAATCCTACCATAATATGCTGGGATTAGGAAGTAATGCTGGAGGACTCCATGATGGCTTTCTAGAAGTCCCACCAGTGACTCAGCTGGCACTTTGGCTTTGGACTTCCTGGTCCCTAGAACTATGAGAAATAAATTTCTGTTGTTGATAAGTCATTGGGTCTGTAGTATTTTGTTTATGGAATTCTGAAAGCTTAACAGACTAAGAAAGGCATGCTCTAGGGACATTTGAAAATGAAATTGGTCAATTTAAATTAAAAGTCAGAGTAATCTTTTCCAAGAATAATGGTTGTCATTTGGGAACAGTAAAGCATTGCTGTGGGAACATTTATGCCATAGTGAACTAAAGGTATGTTTAGAGATACTGAGGCAGGGGGCATCTTAAAGACAAAGCAAAGATTACATAATCTATTTTAATGCACTGGCCCTTGGTTGCAATGATTAACATTAAGAGGGATATTAATTTGGGGCTGAACAGTTACTGGTCAGATGTCCTTGTGTAGAAGAAGGTTGTGGTGGTGCAGAAGCATGTGGCCTTAGTGAGTCTTTTGGAGTAGATTTTATCAGATAATGCATAAAAGCCCTTCATAGCCTTCCACATTATCTTTTGAATTGTGTTTTCATTGTGAGTTGACATGAGTGACTTCATTTTGATTCTGACAACTTTCATTTCTTTCATGAGTTTCAGATGATGATGTAGGCTGTCCAGGAGACAGTGATAAGCATCAGTTCCAGAGTGGGGAAGAAGACAATCTCTAAGATGAGCACCAATGGGCCAGCGGAATCCCTGTCCTTCACAAAGGTCACATTTGGCTTTGGTGAGGTAGACCAGAAGGCCTAACAGGCCTGCAAAGAGGGTGATGATGCAAATAGTGTGGGTGGCCTTCAGCTCCGGAGGCAGTGCCAGCCGAAGACCGGCAGTCAGCCATGCTCTGGACCAGGCAGGGCATATACAATCCTGTGCTAGCTAGCGTGGAACAAATGCAATTGCTGAAGCAGTCAGCTTCCTCAAGTGTGGGTGTTGGAAATTCACCTAGCCAAGCAGTGTCAGGATCAGGCTTGGGATTTTTAAAGCAATGAGGCCTGAAAAGCTTGAGTGTGTAAAAAGGAAAATAAAGGGCCTCCTGAGGGCTAGGTTAAAGATGGAGGTGTCTTCAACCATCGTGTGCCTGATTGGTTGGGGGGAAGAGACCCTGCTCAGCCCAGCCTACTCAGAAGGAAATGCTCTAGTGACCCACTTTTCCAAGATTCCAGGAGTAAGGAGGTTGGTGTAGTGGTAGTGGTGACTAAGCCCGCTTACTCATTTAGGGGACCTGGTGACCAAGGGATGGATCCTAGAGTCTAAAAGAGCTCTGTTTTGACCTTAGATATTTTACATAAGCTTTCTGGGCCTCAGCTTACTGTCCTACAAGATAAAGGCAACAGGATTACATTTTATTTATTTATTTAAGTTGTATGTGTATGGGTTTTTTGCTGTGTGTATGCCTGTACCACATGTGTGCAGTGCCGTGTAAGCCAGAAGAGGGTGTCAAAACCCCTGGAAATGGACTACAGACTATTGTAAACCACAATGTTGGTGCTGGAAGTCAAACCTGACACTGAGGAAGAGCAGCCAGTGCTCTTAACTGCTGATTTATCTTTCCAGCCCCAGCAAGACTGCATTTTAATGTATAAGTGTAACTACATTCTAAGAAGTGTATTAAGTGGTACATGATAAATCCTATATAAATATTGTGTACTGTCCTAATTATTGTTATATCATTGCTATACCCCCAGGACCCCTAAGAAACTTATGATGATCTCTGTGATGAGTTGTTTCATGACTGATCTCCCTTTCAACTCTCACCTGAGTACTCCCCTGCCAACCATACTATCTCCTACATCCGTGGACTGGAACACCAGCGTGGGTGGTAGTCAGTGGAGAATCACTGAGATTCATGCTGGGATTCTAGACTATTGGCATATTCAACAATGAATTACCATTACCAAGGCATTAGTTACAAGTAGTATTGAGTAGTGCTTTCAGTCAAGGCCTGTCAGAATGTTCCTAATGAGGAAGTGGATATCTCCACTGCTATGGAAGTAGCAGTGTTTCCCCTGATAGCTTAGCGGAGCCCCTGTGACTGAGATCAAAGTTAGGCTACATTTTTTAATTTCTTGCACTCTAAGTATTGCCTGTGGGCTGATTCCTCAACATCCTGAAGGAAAGGTGGGCCTGGGGGCTATTACAGAGATAGCTGCTGCTGTAGAGATGCTCTGAGAAGGAGGAGGAGGAGGAGAAGGAAGAGGAGGAGAAGGAGGAGAAGAAGGAGAAGAAGAAGAAGAAGAAGAAGAAGAAGAAGAAGAAGAAGAAGAAG
>CABHPQ010169945.1:36269-53760 GCA_902168405.1 Peromyscus aztecus
AAGAAGAAGAAGAAGAAGAAGAAGAAGAAGAAGAAGAAGAAGAAGAAACACTCAGAGTGGTCTGACTTCCACTGGGGCAGGGGTGGGGTAGGGGGAGGAAGCTGATGAGTCTGCAAGAAGGAAAATATCAAAGAGCAATTTCTTCAAGACAACCCCAGTGCTAATAAAGATGTGTTCTCTGGGTTTTCCGTTATTCATAAGACTCTCTGCCCCTTCATGTGATACCTGTATGTATTTGCTGTGTTTTCTAATGTTCCTTTTAGACTGTCTTTCATGGGTAATGGGACACTTTTTGCCATTGTGGGGAATGGCAGAAGAATGTTACTAGGTTGACTCTTCCATGAAGATGAGATGGGACAGGACATTTAGTTTGTAGAATTTCCAAAAGTTCCTTCACTGCTTGTCTTAGTTTGGGTTTCTGTAGCATGAATCTTAAAAGTTCTTATTAATAAAATCAAACCTGAGCCAGGTATTGGGGTGAACACTGGAAGGTCAGAGACACAGAATAAGCCACAGCTATCTCACCTCACTGGATCCTCAGCTGGTCTTGCTTCCTCAGACTGGAAGCCTCTGAGTCCTCATCCAGAATGGGTCTCAGCTGAACTGCTGCTAGAAGCCTGAATGCTTAACCAGCCCAAATTCTTCTCCAGGGCAAATGCCTAACCAGGCCAAATGCCTCGAGTTTCTTCACGCCTTATATACCTTTCTGCTCTCTACCACCACTCCCTGGGATTAAAGGCTGGCTTTCTAGGATTAAAGGCGTGTGTCACCAAGTCTGGCCATTTTCAATGTGGCCTTGAACTCACAGAAATCCAGAGGGATTTCTGTCTCTGGAATGCTAGGATTAAAGGCGTATGCTACCACTGCCTAACCTCATGTTTAACATTGTGGCTGTCCTGTTCTCTGACCCCAGATAAGTTTATTAGCATACACAATATTTTGGGGAACACAATACCACAGGTTTCTATTGCTATGAAGAGACATTATGACCACAGCAAGTCTTAAAAGGAAAACATTTATTTGGGTTTGGCTTACAGTTTCAGAGGTTGGTCCATTATCGTCATGGCAGAAAATGGCAACATGCAGGCAGACACGGTGCTGGAGAGGTAGCTGAGAGTTCTACATCTGGATTGGCATGCAGCAGGAAGAGACTGTCACTGGGCTTGAGCTTCTGAAGTCCTCAAAGCCCACCAGCAGTGACATGGTTCCTCCAACACCACCACACCTGCTTAATAAGGCCACACTTTCTAATAGTCTACTTCCTGTGAGCCTGGGGTATCCATTTCCATTCAAACAACCACACTGACTAGCTAAAATTCATGCACTGTACTATCCACATTGTGGAACACACCACTCTTCGTGGTTTATGGGAAAGCTGGTAGACAGCCACAAAGAGACAAGACAAAGCTGTGGCAAATCATTTTCCCCACAAATTGTTGAATGCAAGCAAAGGATCATCCCTGCCTTTTCTTCTTACATGTCTCCTGTGTCATCCAGCCTGCTCCTAAGTCTTTGTTCTCACTTTCCACATGATTTCTGAGGATGGTGTCCATGAAGATTTCTGACTTCAGTCTTGTTCTCTTGGGTAAGATCGCCACAGCTTTGGCTCAAGCACATCTTGATCGGAGAGCACAGGATCTTTTGTCTTACTCAGAAATTCGGACTTCAAAGCTGCCCTGTTCTGCACCAAAGGAGGCTACAATTAAGGAGCAAGGCCATCCATAAGTTTTTATAAAAGGCCAGCAACTCTCTGTGGACTTCGGAGAGCCATAATTTGAGAGTAAAGCAAGGGCCGTTTGAGGATCATCTGGTGAAAATGAAAGTAAAAGAGGTAAAAGTCAGGTAGAGCTACAGACTGTGTCAGTGGCCCAGAAGAGCAATCTGCCTCCTGGTGTAGCATGAGTCTTAACAGGTCTTATTAATAAAATCAAACCTGAGTCAGGTATTGGGGTAAATGCTGGAAGGTCAGAAATAGAACAAGCCACAGCTATCTCACCTTGCCGGATCCTCAGCTGGTCTTGCTTCCTCAGACTGGAAGCCTCTATGTCCTCATATCCAAATGACTCTCAGCTGAACTGCTGCTAGAAGTCTAAATGCTTAACCAGGCCAAATGCTTCTCCAGGCCAAATGCCTACCCAGGCCAAATGCCTCAAGTTTCTTCACGCCTTATATACCTTTCTGCTTTCTACCACCACTCCCTGGGATTGAAGGCTGGCTTTCTGGGATTAAAGGTGTGTATCACCACACCTGGCCGTTTCCAATGTGGTCTTGAACTCACAGAGATCCAGAGGGATTTCTGTCTCTGGAATGCTAGGATTAAAGGCATGTGCTACCACTGCCTATCCTCATGTTTAATATTGTGGCTGTTCTGTCTCTGACCCCAGATAAGTTTATTAAGGTACACAATATTTTGGGGAATACAATACCACCTGCGTGGGGTTCCTTCTGGCAAAAATGCCGCTCACTACATCACTGAGCTGGGCAAGTAGACAGAGGTGCCGTAAAGGCAGACAGGCATTTCTGAAGGAACAAGATGTTTGCCTTCCTGTGTGGACTAGAGCACAGTATCAATATTTGTATTTCAAGTGCTTGTTTTGGGAGCACATATTCATTCACCCTTCCGTTAAGGCAGGCGACCACAGAGTGCCAGGGCTTATCAAAACCCCACGAAACAATAGGAGGAACTGTTGTGCTTTCATGTCTGATTATTGCACTTTGTGGCCCCAGTGCTCTGATCTCCCAAGGAGTTTCTAAGCCAAAGGTGTGTCATATCTGAGCTGGCTAACTAACCAGAACTGTATTTCCACTTTCTACATGTGGATCACGAATTCAGCATGACAGACCAGTTTATTGCTGTGGGGTGGGATGGGAGTGGAGCCACACTGCAGTGCGGTGGTATCTAATTTAACTTTGTGGTTACACAGATGCAGAACTGCAGGATGTCATTCTGATTCTGCAGTTTAGAGAAGGAACTGTAATTCAGAGGCAGTGGCTTGCTCATGGATTTTGGAAAACAAATCGAGCAAAAACCATGATCACTGCTCAGGTCTCTGATCTGCTGCTTGTTTTGACTTTCTTCTAGCCAGGCCCCACTGGGTACACCGTCAACCCTAGCTGGGGCCTTCTGCTTTGTTTTCATCTCAGAGCCATTCTCTGGCGATGATTCTCTCGGGTCTTAAGTCCTTCCCAGGTCTTACCTCTTGCCATTTCAGTTAGCCTCATAGGATGACACAGAATCCTGTTTTTAAAAAGACCCAGATTAAACAAGTGGTTATTAAGGCTTTGCTCTTGAGTGTGTATGGCTTCCAAAAAATCAGAAGATACCTAATGCGACACTTTCCTTATTGAGCCAATTAGACTTAATGTTTCTAACTAAAAATATTTGATACTATACACATATTCACTTCTATCATTTGAAATGACCTCAATTACTGTTTCCATTGTTTGAAGGAAAAGTCTGGAAAGGAAGAAGAGTCACTGTGAAATGCCTTTGGAGAGAGCATGGTAAACCGAGCTTCAGCGGCCCTGCAGGGAGACCTCAGGAGTGCTGTAGGCTGGAAGATCACCTTCCTGCAGGTGGCTCTCCCTTCATGATGGTCCACTCTGCCCTTCTAATGGCCTCTCTGCCCTTTCCTTCTCTTTCATTACTTAATACATTTTTTATATTTAGCTTGCACCAATCAGTTGTTTGTATATGTGGGTATGGTGTAACTTTTCAACACAGAATACATGTATAATGACCAGACTGGGATAACTGATGTATTTATCACCTTGTACGTTTTACTTAAACTTTCTGGGTCTTCATTATTTCTTTTAGGAACATTTAAACTATTTGCTGTTTTCAAATTCAACCAGCCATTGTCAATCATTGTTATCTGCATGTGCTTTAGAACATCAGACGTTACTCCATCTCCCCAGTTATATCTGTGCCCATTAATCATTCTTTCTGTAAACCTCCACTTTGAGAAATTTAATTTGGTGTTACAAGGTTATTTGATCATATTCTTGGCTGCAAGCAACAGAGTTGAGAAACAAAAACAGGGTTTCTAAAAGTTCAAATAAGGTAGCCTTACAGAATAACCAGTGCATGATGAGACTTAGGTTATTTCAACCAGATGGTTATATTTAACTTAGAGGATTCTATGAAAAATTCCTCTGGAGTCATGGTACAAAGACTTGGAAAACATCCACAACATTACAACAGTTTGTAGTTTTTTTATTTGGGTGCTAGTCTATAACAAGAAAACAAACCCAAAACCAAATCAAACCAAAAAAATGCAAGAATGGTGTTCCAGCATATTAACAAAAAACTTGTTTTAGTTAATGTGCAACTATCCAAAAGCTCAGATTTTTTTTTTAAATCACAATTTTTGGTTATTCTCTAGTGCATAATATCATACATTACACTTTCCCCTTTCCTATCTGCAACACGATACGATACAACTAATGAGGAAAACAAAACCATCTGCCTGGGGAGGGGAATTCTTTGTAGACAAAGGGGTTGAGGCTCAGACAGCTTAAAGGACTTCAGCTGGTTCAGAGCCATATGGAGCACTTGTTTTCGGTTGGGATCAGCCCTAAATCTGGGTCATTTTGTTTACTTCACCTCTTTCCCAATGATAGATGGCTGTTGTGTTTGGAGACAGTTTTATTCTAGAAGTGCTCAGCACTTGGAATTTGTTAGCCTTAATTCTTGTGTTTTAATCCCACTTTTGATAGACCAATGCTCTAAGTAAGTTAATCTCTGGACCTGGAGCAACCCTCCATCCCGTCAAAATAAGGTAATAGCAGAGACACTGCACTGTAAGTGAAGAGGAGTGTGTGTGAAGTGCATGCCACATGTGTATGTGGTTAGCCTGCGGCTCATCCGCCAGCAAGGATCATGTTCAGTTCATAGACATGAAAAGCTGTGCCTTTCGTCTCAGACACGACAGTGAGAGTGTGGTTCATGCCTTGGTAAAGATGAGCAGAGGAAGGAGTTATTTTTGTGCATCTTTTATGTGATAGTTAATGCAGGTTCATCAGTTCAAATAAATGTTATCACTGTCTGTAAATTGATAATTCAGAACTTAATTCACGTGTAGAGGAGGGGAAATTTATTAATCTTTTCCTCGGTTTTGCTTTGAACTTAAAGTTGATTAAAAATTATGGCTGGAGAGGTGGCTCAGTGGTTAAGAGTGTGTGCTCTTCTTGCAGAGGGCTCTAGTTCAGCTCTCAGGCTGCTCACAACCCCATGTAACTCCAGCTCTGGGAGTCAGATCCCCTCTAGTGGCCTCTGTGGGCACTGCACTCGTAGCTCCCTACACCCCAGTAAACAACACAATTACTTTTTAAAAACCCTTAAAACATCAAAGAACAACTTGTTGTCCAAAGGGACATAAGATTAATGGATCAGGCTATGAGCAACACTCAATGGTACAACTGAGTTTTCAGTTTAGTATGGTGGCATTTCAAAAGACGTGAAGACGAATGAACCAGTAGTTCTACTACTAGGTAAATATGCAAGAAAACTGAACATCACAGAAGGAATGAAGTGCTAACCACACGGACGGACGACAACGGTCACGCTTGAAAATGTACGACAGGCTCACCTGTTGGCCTGGTCTCCAGCCAGGGAAACAATCTAGGTGACAGGATCATGAGGCCTGAAATTAACTTCCTCCCCAAACTAATTCACCAATTAACAGCTGAATGGCCGGTTAGATGAGGCCCAGCTGGAGGGAAGTTACTTGAGGTGTCTTTGAAGGGTGTATCTTGTCCCACACCCTCCTCAGCCAAGCTCTTCTACTTCATCACAGTTCTGTGGCAAGGGACCCAGCTGGCCATGGACATAGTTGAGTCTAAACAAAGTCTTCCATCCTTTCAACCATGCTACAAGGAAGAACATTAGGTGAAACAAGCCAGTTGCAAGAGCTCACATTGCACGACTCCATTGAGATGAACAGTTCATAAGTGGCAAATTTGTCAAGTTAGATTATTGTTGCCCAGCAGGCAGGGTGTGGAGGTTGGAAGAACTGAGTGAGTTTTTTTTGGTGGGGGTGGGGAGATGAAACTGCTCAAAAGTTGGATTCCATGCTGGTATACAGTTCTGTAAAAATACCAGATCTCATTGAATTGTTCACTTTACATGTGTGAGTGAGGAGATAAATCTCAGTATAATTGGTATTTAGTATTGATTAAAATATAGGCCATTTGTGCTAATATAACAATGCTACTGAACTGGGTGGCTTATACTTTGTCTTGAGTGGTAGAGACTGGGGAATTCAAAAAGAATCAAGTCTGGTGTGCGAATAAATCAGTCACATCTGGCAAATCAATGAATTTTGGTGTCAAATTTAAAAGTAACAGCAGCAAAGCCTCTTGACTTTTGAAAATTAAAGATGAGGGTATAGGGGTAAATTACAGTCAGCTCTGTCACCTCACCTAGAGACAATACCTACCAGAAAATAAGGTTCCTCTGTGACTCAAGAGAAACCTGGAGTGATAAAGCATATATCCACAACTGTACAGCCTGACACAAATGGAGTTGGGCCAGTGATTTAGACAACTTGTTTTCCTCGCAGAGGACCAGGGTTTGATTCCCACTACCCTTACGGTTGCACACAATCATGGGTAACCAGTTCCAGGGGCCTTGTGCCCTGATCTGACTTTGGTAGGCACCAGGGAAGCCAGTGGTGCACAGACATACATGCAAGGAACACCTTCATACACATAAAGTGAAAAAATTTAAACAAACACACAAACTTGACCAGACAGGGCAGGCCTATAAACCTACTGACGTGAGAGGCTGAAAGGAGTCTCAAGTTCAAGGTTAGCCTAAGCAACTTATTAAGACTCTAAACAAACAAGCAAATAAACAAAAGACTTTTAATATTTTGTCTTAAGAATAAAATAACTTTAAAAAATTTTTTTGGAGTATTAACAGACAGTAAAAAGTTAAGTACAACATGTCTCTGTGTCATGCATGGCCGCGGCCTACAGAGCAGCTAGCCAGCTGTAGTCTACTTTTCTGAACTTTCTCAGCTCTTTCTCTTCAGATTTTGACAGCTGATGTATAACATCTTCCCCCAGATCCGTGCTATTTGCTTCCTGGGCTTTTTCAGTAAAATCATTTTCTTCATCTGAGTCATCACTTTCTTTTTTTTCTTCCATATCTACATCATCAGGAATTTCTTCAGTACTTTGACAATAACAGAATAAAATGTAAACACCATTAGATATTTCTTTTTTTCATTTTACATACCAACCACAGATTCCCCTCTCCTCCCTCTTCCCGCCCCCCAGCCTTCCCCCGCAACCCACCCCACATTCCCACCTCCTCCAAGGCAAGGTCTCCCATGGCGAGTCAGCAGAGCCTGGTACTCTGGATAGGCGAGACAGTTGTTTAGCTTGAACTGTTTAGGTGGCCCCTAACAGTGGGACTGGACCCGTCCCTAGTGCATGAGCCGGCTTTTTGGAGCCTAGTGCCTATGGTGGGACACTTTGCACAGCCTGGGTGCAGGGAGGAGAGGCCTGGACTTGCCTCAACTCAGTGTATCATTAGATATTTCTAAATAATAACTTTAAGACACTCACATTGAGATACCATATAGAGAAGGTAACACAACTGAAAACACTATGATGAGCATCCTCAAGGAGCACCGGCCATGAAAGAGCAAGTGAACTTATAAAACGTGTAACTCTCACCACGTCTTTAAGCACGTACAACATATCTTTCTCAGTTCATCACAAGTACTGTACTTAATAATCTTATGTCATTAGCCACATTTCAAAGCTAAGATATAAATTCATTGGACGACATTTCCCAAACAACACAGAAGACGAACCACTTGGAACTCTTACCTTTTAGTCTCTTTGGACAGCAGCAACGAGTTCACAAATAGAGAGCACAGGAAAGAAGCCGAGGGCAGTACGTGGGCTGGGGTGTGGAGAAGCTAGAGGCACACGGAGAGGCAGATTTTGTTAGAAAGATCATCCTTCAGCACAGTGTTACTTCACTTCCTAATACTCTTTATTCTAAATGCCAAGGCAAACACAAAAGGCTTCCCTGGAGAAAAACCAAGCCAAAGGAAACAGTCCTTCCAGTTCCCCACACCCGTGCAGCCCCCACTGCGCACCCAGGTCCAGGAGAGAATCACCCCACTAAGGTACCATGCTTGTCTGGACAATGGATGAGTCAAATGCTGCTTGAGACAGTTTACCTGCAGCTCAGGTGCTCACTCAGGTGTCTACCGTTTCCCACAGTCCGCTCAACTGATCACTCACCTCGTTAATTGCAGGTATGTTCTCCGTTAAGGGGAGCTGTACCAGTTCACTCTCTGGAGTCTCATTTAACCTTGCATCCTGCTGTTGCCTGTGTTTCCCCAATATAGAAGAAAATGGGGTCGTTGGCAGACTTTCTTCTGCTAGCAGCTGCGTGGTTGCAAAAGGAAAAGAAAATATTTCAATAAACAGGTGGAACTTCTTTGACTTACCAGGTCAGTGCCACTGAACTGTAAATTGGCTCTGGTGAAAGGTTGGAAATTACCCAGTTACTCTCATGTCACAGAGCAACTGGTGTCCCACTTTCTGCATGGGAAAGCGAACCACAGACACTGACGAGCACCATGGCCTCCTTGCTGGGGGTGTATACAGATCACAGTGGGCACACACTCCCAAGGGCACAGAGTGGGGAAAGGCCACATGGTGACATCCTGGAAGTAAAGCCAAGAAAGCAAGATTCTAAGACAGCTGTGAGAAAAGCAAGGCGTGTGTGTGTGTGTGTGTGTGTGTGTGTGTGTGTGTGTGTGAGTGTGCGTATGCTGTTGTTGATAAACATGAAATAACTGCCCACAAAACAGACACAAAACTCAGGGCAGTTGCGGGTGTGTGGGAGATGGAGTAAGCTCTTCCTGAGTCAGTTCCCTGTTCAAAGCTCTCCAGGGAGCTCCATATTGCATGCAGAGTAAAGATGGCTGTAGTCAGTAAGGCCGACTTAAAACTGTGAGACGTACCTCACTCACCCGCCCCTGATCTCAACCCTCTCCTACCACTTTCTAAAGTACTCACACTTCACTGACTTGGTACCTGTTGTTTAGCATCTGTATCTTCACAGACAAAGCTGTTTTGCTAACACATCCCAATTATCTACAACAGTTCCTGGCATATTGATGGTCAACAAACGAAAATTAGTGAATAAATCAGTGAGTTTTCAGAAGAAATTAAGCAAGCTATGGCTACACAATCAAAGATGAAGAGTGGCCCTGGATGTCTGGCAACATCAGAAGCTATACAATCTTAAGCCACCATCTTCAAAATGGTTTTCAGTTTACATTTACAGACGAGTCAATCAAGTAGGAGAGAATAAAGAATACTGCCTAATCTACAAGGTCCTAACCCCTGCTTCAACAGAACAGGCTTCACCAAAGCAAAGGAGTGACCAAAGAGAGAGACGTTCTCTGAAAATTCTGAAAGAATTAATTTAATTTGCATAAATGCTGGAGTAGAATAAGAACAACAAAACAAAAAAATAAGCAAATTACAAAAAAGGAGGCCGTCATTAATTCCAGGAGGGGGAAAAAGCTGATCACAAACATAAAGGAAGTATGCGGACTACTTGGCTATGAATACATTTATATCTTAAGATAATATAAACTTTCAGCTTCAAGAACTTCAATAAATTCAACAGGTAACTAAATCCATAATCCATAATCTAAACATGTTCTTAGAGATATGAAGTACAAGCAAGTAAACAGAACTTTAACCACAATAACAAAAGGTTCTGTAATGATGATGATCAAAGTCCCTTAATGTTCATGGGGGGCTGTTTCAGAACACAGTGCAGACAACAGAACCCAAGGTCCTCAGTGAAGTGGGCTGCAGTATCATTTAATTATGAGCTCAGCACTTCTACTCATCTACGCTGGCATGTTCCACCCCATCCCAATATTCTTGACCTACCATTTGTTATCCAGCCAATTCCATTTCACAATTAGACATGGCAGGCCATTGACTGCCCATTTAACACACAAGATTATACTTCTCTCCAGTACTCTAGACTGCAGCAGAGCACTGTAGTGTCAAAACAGGACACCAGTTCACAGGTATGCACTTTACAATTCCTTCTCACAGTCCAGCTAGCCACTGTTGTCACAGCCGAATCTAAAAGCTAACTTTCTCACACGGACAGCAGTGAATGCCTACCTGTTTGCTTGTTGGTGTGAGTTTCTCTTCTGGAGACTTTGTACTGAATGTTAATAAACACTGAAAAGACAGGCCAGTTAATACAGGAAAATGAATACTATGAGGTACAGATTAAATAAGATGACATGGGTCCTAAAATGTCAAATTTTCATTCTAATATTTACATCTGCTCACAGAAAAGCTATAAAAGATTTAAATTCGATTAAAAGGTCCCGTGAGAGTTACAAGACTATGTTTTGAGAGGCATGTGAGACCTGGTAACAAAATAAAAGCCTCCAGTTTCTTCAACAGCAAATCAAATCGTAAAATTAGGAGAAAATGCTAATAAATGCAACAAAGTAATTTGGTGCTTTTCTTGTGTCAGAGTTCACACAACGCCTCACAGATGTGGGGTAAAGGGCTAGGACAACCGCATTCATAGCACCGCTGTATGGACAGCTGACTACTTCTTTTGGGAAATAAACATTTAATGAGAGTCCTACCTAGAAACAAACTTTCTAAAAGTATGTCTATGAACTGGTCATACTTTTTTGAGGGAGTCAATTACCTGTGATTTCGTTAGGAAGTAAAACTGGGACCTGTTCAGCCACTGGTGAGCTTCCGAGGTGAACGACTCAGGGACGTCCCGGGGGACAAACACCCCCCACTGGACCTCCTCTCTGGAGACAGTCTTTTGAATATACAATGGCCGTGGCTCGCTGGGTTTAAATACAAACACTAAAGGGAAAACAGGAACATGAGCGCATTTAACCTGTGGAGGTTGGTTCTAGCCTCAGGCTGCAGGATCACACTCATCCTGTACCCAGCCCACCAGGTAAATGCACTGCTTAGGATTGTTTCAAATCTCTTGTTTCTGTTTAATCTACTGAGTGCCTACAATGCACCAAACAGGGTAGGAACGAGGGCTAGAATCTGAAAAAGAAAAGGAATTCTGTTCCAGAGACCAGGGGCATCTGTAGAAGAGATACCAGAATACTGCCCAGTATCAGAAAAAAGATGCAGACACCGTCTCAGAAGCAGACGAAGTCCAGTTAGACATCCAAAGGAAGACTTTGAAGACTGAGTGGGAACTGGCCTGTGGAAATGTCAGGGATAGATATACCAGAACACTCCTAGCACTAAGTGTGAGAGCAGATATTAGAGGAAGGGCAGGGCCCCAGGCAAAGAGCTGCCCATGAATTTCTGATTCAAGGAGAGTGTGCTTCAGCTTATACTAAAGACATTAAAGAGAGAATTTAGGAAACAGGCCTCATGCTATCAGTGCATGGTTAGTACTCACGATCTGAGCCCGCTGCAGATTGAGACACGGCAGCAACGTGGTCTGAGTAAGGGTCGGGTTCCAGAACTCTGACGTTTAACTTCGCACTCCACTGCACTGTGGGAAAGGACACACTTCTGAGAACAGGTTCACCAAAAGCTCTTAAGTCTTTACAATGGGTGTTCTTCATCTTCTTGGGACCGCCCTGCACATTATTCTTCTATGGAAGGAGTTTATGCTTTCCATAACAATAGACAAACGCTGACATTTTCTGTGGAGGGGTTCAGTGAAGTGTGCAGGAGAAAGCAGAGCTGCAAAACGAACTTCAGGTCCCTCCACACACTGTGACACAGTTAGGATCATTCAGATTCATGGAGGTTGCTTTCTACTCTTACTAACTGTGGGTGAAAGAGACCACCATACACAGTCATGACGAAATAACATCATACTTTCCCTACATGCAAATCAGTAAAATGCCATCAAAGTCTAATTTCTCAGGAGTACTCTGACAGACTATCAAATCTTACACTGTCTGGGATTCTACATACAACCAACAGAGCTACTCCTCAACTTCTGAAGATGAATGTGCAGTCCTGTACTCTGAGCACACTAGGCACAAGTGCCTTATTGTTTACAGTATGTAATCTACTTACTACCAGCCCACTGATTCAAAACTTTTGGTCAAGTGCAAAATTAGATATTGTGGTAAAGACATGAAAATAGGATACTTCCTAACCTGTACCTGGAGGAGGACATGAGTGTTTGGGCTCCAGGCTGTACAGTCCTGCTCACTCGGCCATAGCACCCAGGGGCACATCTCATACCTCTCTCCAACCCACCAAAGTCCCAGAGACCGGGCAGCAGCCTCCCCACACCCCCAAATATCCCTGATGCAACAGTGATCACCAGAGCCACAGGCCCCACCTGCATCTGGAGGAAGAGATGGGTAGACTACAGTGTAAGAATACATTCAACAACATAAAGAGCAATCAGGTACCACCAGAAACTAGTGGTTCTACAACAGCAAGACCTGAACACCCCAGTATAGAAGAAGCAGAAGAAAACAACCTTAAAAATAACTTTATGAAGATGACAGAGGTCCCCAAAAGGAAATGAAATACTCCCTTAAAGAAGTGGAGGAGAAAACAAACAAAAAACTGGAAGAAATCAATAAATCCCTTAAAGAAAGCCAAGGAAGTCAGGAAAAGAACAATCAAATAGATGAAGGAACAGTTCAAGCCTTGAAAATTGAAATAGAGGCAATAAAGAAAACACAAACTAAGGGAATTCTGGAAATGAAAAATCTGGGAAAACAAACAGGAACTACAGACGCAAGCACAACCAACAGAATATAAGAGATGGAAGAGAGAATCTCAGGTGCTGAAGATACGATAGAAGAAATAGATTCATTGGTCAAAGAAAATGTTAAATCCAACAAATTCTTAATAAAAAACATCCAGAAAATCTGGGACACCATGAAAAGACCAAACCTAAGAATAGGGACAGAAGAAGAAGAATTCCACCTCAAAGGCACAGAAAATATATTCAGCAAAATCATGGAAGAAAACTTCCCCAACCTAAAGAAGGACATGCCTATGAAAGTACAAGAAGCTTGCAGAACACCAAATAGACTAGACCAAAAAAAAGTTCCCTTGCCATATAATTATCAAAACATTAAACATATAGAATAAAGAAAGAATATTAAGAGCCGCAAAGGAAAAAGGCCAAGTAACTTATCAGAATTACACCTAACTTTTCAATGGAGACTTTGAAAGCCAGAAGGTCCTGGAAAAAGACGTTCTGCAGACACTAAGAGACCTCGGATGCCAGCCCAGACTACTATACCCAGCAAAACTTTCAATCATCATAGACAGAGAAAACAAGATATCCCATGACAAAACCAGATTTAAACAATACCTGTCCACAAATCTTGCCCTCCAGAAAAGTACTAGTAGGAAAACTCCAACCCAAAGAAGTTAGCTGCACCCATGAAAGAATAGCCAATAGATAACCTCACACCAACAAACCCCAAAGTAGGGAAACACACTAACATTACTACCACCACCACCACCACCACAACCAAAAATAACAGGAATTAACAATCTCTGGTCATTAATATCTCTTAGTATCAATGGACTCAATTTGCCTATAAAAAGACACAGGCTAACCGAATGGGCGTGAAAACAGGATCCATGTTTCTGCTGTATACCAGAAACACACCTCACCCTCAAAGACAGATATTACCTCCGAGTAAAGGGTTCAGAAAAGATTTTCCAATGAAATGAACCTAAGAAACAAGCTGGTATAACTATCTTAATATCTAACAAAATAGAACTGAAACTAAAAATTAATCAAAAGAAATGGAGAAGGACATTTCATACTCATCACAGGAAAAATCCATCAAGATGAAGTCTCAATTTTGAACATCTATGCCCCAAATACAAGGGCACCCACATTTGTAAAAGAAACATTCTTAAAGCTTAAATCACACATCAAAACCCACACACTGATAGTGGGAGACTTCAGCACCCCACTCTCACCAATGGACAGGTCTGCCAGACAGAAACTTAACAGAGAAATAAGGGAACTAACAGATGTTATGACTCAAATGGACTTAACAGACATCTATAGAACATTTCACCCAAACACAAAAGAATATACCTTCTTCACAACACCTCATGGAACCTTCTCTAAAAATGACCACATACTCTGTCACAAAGCAAACCAACAGACAAAATCACCCCCTGTATCTTATCATCATGCCTTAAAGATAGAATTCAACAACACATGCTACAGAAAGTCTACAAACTCATGGCAATTGAACAATGCTCAACTGAATCACTACTGGGTCAAGGAAGAAATAAAAAAAGAAATTAAAGACTTTCTAGAATTTAATGAAAATGTACAACATACCCAAACCTATGGGACACTATGAAATCAGTGCTAAGAGGAAAGTTCATAACACTAAGTGCCTACATAAAGAAGTTGGAGAAATCTCACACTAGCAACTTAACAGTACACCTGAAAGCTCTAGAACAAAAGAAGTAAACTCACCCAGGAGTAGATGACAGGAAATAAACTGAGGGCTGAAATCAATAAAATAGAAACAAAGAGAACAATACAAGGAATAATGAAACAAAGAGTTGGTTTTTTGAGATAATCAACAAGATAGACAAACCCTTATCCAAACTAACCAAAAGACAGAGAGAACATCCAAATTAACAAAAGTCAGAAATGAAAAGGGAGACGTAACAACTGACAATGAGGAAACCTAGAGAATCATTAGGTCATACTTCAAAAATCTGTACTCCACAAAACTGGAAAATCTAAAAGAAATGGACATTTTCTGGATAGGTATCACATACCAAAATTAAATCAAGACCAGATAAACAATTTAAATATACCTATGACCCTTAAGGAAATAGAAGCAGTCATTAAAAGTCTCCCAATCAAAAAGAGTCCAGGGCCAGGTTTCAGCACAGAATTCTACCAGAATTTCAAAGAAGAGCTAATACCAATACTCCTCAAGTTGTTCCACACAATAGGAACAGAAGGAACATTGCCAAACCCTTTTTATGAGACTACAGTTACCCTGATATCCAAACCACACAAAGACGTAACTAAGAAAGAAAATTATAGACCAATCTCCCTCATGAACATTGAGGCAAAAATATTCAATAAAATACTGGCAAACTGAATTCAAGAAAACATCAGAAAAATCATCCAGCATGATCAAATAGGCTTTATCCCAGAGATGCATGGATGGTTCAACATACAAAAATCTGTAAATGTAATCCACTCTATAAACAAACTGAAAGAAAAACACTACATGATCATCTCATTAGATGCTGAAAAAGCCTTTGACCAAATCCAACACCCCTTCATAATAAAGGTCTTGGAGAGATCAGAAATACAAGGAACATACCTAAATATAATAAAGGCAATTTATAGCAAGCCAACAGCCAACATCAAATTAAATGGAGAGAAACTCAAAGCTATTCCACTAATTAAAATCAGGAACAAGACAAGGCTGTCCACTCTCTCCATATCTATTCAATATAGTACCTGAAGTTCTAGCTAGAGCAATAAGACAACAAAAGGAGATCAAGGGGATACAAATAGGAAAGGAAAAAGTCAAACTTTCGTTATTTGCAGATGATATCATAGTATACATAAGTGATCCCAAAAATTCTACCAGGGAACTCCTATAGCTGATAAACACCTTCAGTATTGTAGCAGGATACGAGATTAAGTAAAAAAAAAAAAAAAAAAAAAAAAAAAAATCAGTAGCCCTCCTATATACAAATGATAAATGGGGCTGAGAAAGAAATCAGAGAAACATCACCCTTTATAATAGCCACAAACAACATAAAATATTTTGGGATAACTAATCAAACAAGTGAAAGACCTATATGACAAGAATTTTAAGTCTTTAAAGAAAGAAATTGAAGAAGACATCAGAAAATGGAAAGATCTCCCGTGTTCTTGGATAGTTAGGATCAACATAATAAAAATGGCAATCTTACCAAAAGCAATCTACAGATTTAATGCAATCCCCATCAAAATCCCAACACGATTCTCTACAGACCTCGAAAGAACAATACTCAACTACATACGGAAAAACAAAAAAACCCAGGATAGCCAAAACAATACAATATCCTGGACAATTATGGAACTTCCAGAAGCATCACGATCCCTGACCTCAAGCTCTACTATAGAGCTATAGTAATAAAAACAACAACAACAACAACAAAAACAACAGCCTGGTACTGGCATAAAAACACACGTGGATCAATGGAATTGAATCAAAGACCCTAATTTTGACATTATTCCAAACACCTATGAATACCTGATTTTTGATAAAGAAGCTAAAATTATACAATGGAAAAAAGAAAGCACCTTCAACAAATGGATGTTAACATGTAGAAGAATGCAAATAGATCCATATCTATTCCGTATGCACAAAACTCAAGTCCAAATGGATCAAAGACCTCAATATAAATCCAGCTACACTGAACCTGATAGAAGAGAAAGTGGAAAGCAGCCTTCAACGCATTGGCACAGGAAGCCACTTCCTGAATATAACACTAGTAGCACAGACACTGAGAGCAACAATTAATAAATGAGACCTCCTGAAATTGAGAAGCTTCTCTAAGGCAAAGTACATGCTCAACAAGACAAAACGACAGCCTACAGAATGGGAAAAGATCTTCACCAACCCCACATCTGACAGAGGGCTGATATCCAGAATATATAAAGAACTCAAGAAATTAGACATCAAAATGCCCAACAGTCCAATTAAGAAATGGGCTACAGAGCTAAATAGAGAATTCTCAACAGAGGAAGCTCAAATGGCTGAAAGACATTTAAGGAATTGCTCAACATCCCTAATCATCTGGGAAATGCAAATCAATACGACTCTGAGATACCACCTTACACCCATCAGAATGGCTAAGATAAAAACACTGAAGATAGCTTATGCTGGAGAGGTGTGGAGCAAGGGGAACTCTCCTCCACTGTTGGTGGGAATGCAAGCTTGTACAGCCACTTTGGAAATCAATATGGTGCTTTCTTAGAAAATTGGGAATCAATCTCCCCCAAGACCTAGCTATATCACTCTTGGACATATTCCCAAGGAATGTTCTATCATACCACAAGGGCACATGCTCAGCTATATTCATAGCAGCATTATTTGTAATAGCCAGAACCTGGAAACAACCTAGATGCCCTTCAACTGAAGAATGGATAAAGAAAATGTGGTACATTTACACAATGGAGTATTACTCAGTGGTAAAAAGCAATGACATCATGAAATTTGTAGGCAAATAGATGGAACTAGAAATAATCATCCTGAGTGAGGTAACCCAGACCCAGAAAGAGAAGCATGGTATGTACTTACTCTTAAATGGATGTTGGACGCAAAGCAAAGGATAACCAGGCTACAATCCACAACCCTAAAGAAGCTAGGTAAAAGGGAGGACCCTAAGAGGGACACACATGGAGTGGCCCAGGAAGGGAAACTAGTTAGGATCTCCTGGGTAAACGGGGGGG
>CABHPQ010169945.1:53860-74700 GCA_902168405.1 Peromyscus aztecus
ATAGAAAGGAAGGATGGGGGATGGGATCAGGAGGGACTGAGATGGCAGAGTGGAGGGAGGGACAGAAAAGAGGTATCTTGGTAGAGAGAACAATTAGGATAGGGAGAAACCTGGTGCTGGGGAAATCCCCAGGACTCCACAGGATGACACCAGCCAAGACTCCTAGCAACAGTGGAGAGGGTGCCTGAACTGGCCTTCTCCTACAATCAGATTGGTGACTATCCTAATTGTTATCATAGGAAGTACATCCAGTAACTGATGGAAGTAGATGCAGAGATCCACAACCAAGCACTGGGCTGAGCTCCTAGATTTCAGCTGAAGAGCAGGAGGAGGGATCACAGGAGCAAATGAGGTCAAGATCATGATGGGGAAAACCACGGAGACAGCTGACCTAAGCTGGTGGGAGCACATGGACTCAGGCTTGTCATCTGGGGAACATGTATGCAACTGAACTAGACCCTCTGAATGTGGGTGACAGTTATGTGGCTAGGGGAGCCCCTGGCAGTGGGACCAGGACCTATCCCAGTATGTGAAATGGCTTTTTGGAACATATTCCCTAGGGTGGGATACCTTGCTCAGCCTTGACACAGGGGCTTGGTCCTGCCTCAAGTTAGTATGCCAGACTTTGTTGACTCCCAAAGGAAGGGAGGCCTTACCCTCTCTGAGGAGTGGATAGGAGGGTGGGGGTGAAAGTGGGAGAAGGGGAGGGAGGGGGAACTGGGATTGGTATGTAAAATGAAAAAAAAAAAAAAGAAAGAAAAGGAAACAGGATCCTTAATTCCTAAAACATCATAGTCTAACTGCAGTGTTCCACAAGTGTTCTCCTACGTCACCTCATAGTAAAGCAGCAGCTTACTGACCCACAAGTGTTCTCCTACGTCACCTGAGAGTAAAGCAGCAGCTTACTGACCCACAAGTGTTCTCCTACGTCACCTGAGAGTAAAGCAGCAGCTTACTGACCCACATGTGCTCTCCATGTCACCTCACAGTAAAGCAGCAGCTTAATGACCCACATGTGCTCTCCATGTCACTTCACAGTAAAGCAGCAGCTTACTGACCCACATGTGCCCTCCTATGTCACCTCAGAGTAAAGCGGCAGCTTACGTGAACAACTGAGCAGGTTCCAACAGCAGAGAATGGCATTCTCAGTTGTGCCAAGAAGGTACTTGGAGCACGTCATTCTTCCAAAGCACAGGTGCCTAGGTCAGAACAACACCAGGGTGAGCAGCAGGCAGCATGTGCACATTTACCTACAAACAACTGCAGGCTGTGCCCACAGGGCTTAGCTCTACTCGGTACAGACTTGCAAGCAGGCATGGGTTTTCCTTTCTGTGTTCCTAACTGTTTTGAACTCAGTGGAAAAGGTGCTAAGGCAATACAAAGGGGTTATTTAGGTACTTGTATTTCTTTAGGAAACTTTGATGATCAACTCTCTTATATGCAGCATCATGGAGCAATCACCACAGAACACAGAACAATTTATATAAAATATATAATGAAAACAAAACCTTATGTTCTTTACCTACAGGAGGAAATCTGTACTCAGAATTTTAAAGTTTTATAAAGTAAATTCAAAATCAGATATATTTAAAATGAGATGAAATTAGTCACCTGTCAGAATTGTCCTCAGGTCTGGTTTGAGTCTAACATTATGTTTTTAATGGGAACACAGACTGGCACGTCAGGATCAACCAAGGCTGGCATAGCTTTAATTGCTACATGACACCCCCATTCAATTGTTTACTGTACTGAACAAAGCTGGATACGATAACTCAATGTTAATCCTAGTTTAAGAATGCTTGTAAACTGCTCATGTACTCACAAGTTTCAGTTTTCCAACGTTTTGATTAGCTTTTTACCCTATCCCCTGCAACCTATAGATTACTTCTACTGGGGAAACATACGTTATTACTGAAGTTTAAAGGCTTACTTAAATTACAAAGCTATACATACTTTGGTAGCAATACAAACTAATTTACCTACCTGATTTTCCCAGCTCGTTGGCAAAATGTACATTTTAGTTCCCATGTTTCTGAATCCCATATTGTAACTATTTCTTCAAAACTAACTGCTAGTAAGGAGCCATCTTCAGAGAAACAGCAGTTGGTTGCTTGATACTTATGATAACTACCCACAAAGTCACAAGTCCAGCCAATGGCTTTTTCTGTGGAAAAACAAGCCATAACAAAAATGGCATAAATATTAATAAATAACATTAGAGACATATTAAGTTGAAAAAGTTAAACATGGAAAATAAAACATAACAAACAGCAGATTCACCAGAACTGTGCTAAGTCAAAAGTGTTGGAAAATACTGACTGGTATTTTCCCCTTCCTGGAGACCTTGACCTCCCTCTAGTGGAGAAGAGAAAGACCCATCAGCAACAGCCCTTTGAGCTGCACCAAACAAGACACAATGTCATTTACTTCCCCAAGGCACGATTCTGGTGAAAGGGTATGTAAAAATTTAATATGAAAAAAGCTGTTGAAATTAAGCAATAGTTTATAGATTTTTAGAAAACACCTCAAAGAGGATATTGACGATGATACAAATATATCACTTCTTAAAGCTGTAAATTCTCAACACAATCTATGTGTTAACTTACTATATATATCAGAGTCATCTGCTAACACCCACACTTTGAAGTGGCCGTCTCTGCTAGCTGTGACCAGTGTGGGTTTTTCATGGTTTTCTGCATTATTGAAACAGAGAGCTGTGATGGGGTTATCATGTGGCATGGTGATCTTTGTGTTAAGAACAAACCTAATAGAAGAAAAATCACAAATTTACTCTCAGAAAAACACGGTAGGCTCTGTACATCATTCAATAACATCTTTAAAATGGGCAGGTGACGGATTGTCACCCATAATGGCAAAACTTCACACACTCTAACAATCACAGGACAAGTTCTAACATCACATGCATCTGGGATGACTCAAATACTGATTATATACAGTGGCCAGACTGTTGGTAAAAATGAACCTAATACAAAACAAACCATGGCTGAAGGCTACTCCACTGGACTCTGCAGGCTAATGACACAGAACTTAGAAGCCTGGTCTTTTCTAAAAACAGACACAAGGAAAAAAAAGAGGAAAAGAATGGTTCTGAAAGGTTCCACTTATATTTATATTGTGAAAATATGGGATAAAAATGACCTATTCAGGCCGGGCGGTGGTGGCGCACGCCTTTAATCCCAGCACTCAGGAGGCAGAGGCAGGCGGATCTCTGTGAGTTCGAGGCCAGCCTGGGCTACCAAGTGAGTTCCAGGAAAGGTGCAAAGCTACACAGAGAAACCCTGTCTCGAAAAACCAAAAAAAAACAAACAAAAAAAAAAAACCCCCAAAAAATGACCTATTCAAACTGTCCAGTCATGGACACTGCTTGCTCTGTGTCCTTAGAAAGCACCAGAGCAAGTACCTTCAAGAATAAATGTTACAAGAGAGGACTAGGAAGAATCACTCAATTCTGGGCTGCTTTTCTCATCTGGGAAATGCATGGCATAGGCTCAGGTCATAATATTTTTAGAAACTTATCAAGCCAGGAATGGTGGTGCATGCCATGAATCCCAGCACTTGGGAGGCAGGGACAGGCAAATCTGAGTTTGAACCAGCATGGTCTATATAGCAAGTTTAGGAACAGCCAGGGCTATGCAGAGAGATACATTCTCCACCAAAAAAAAAAAAAAAAAAAAAAAGGGTGGTGGTGGTGGGCTGGAACACAAAGACCCAACGGGCAGTTCTGCAAACAAGCAGTGGGTTATTTACCTAACATGACACATGTCTATACTCCTACTTTGACAGTTAGGGACACATTTGGATTCTAATTCTGGATTTGCCTGGAATGTGTATTATGTTGTGGGGTTACAATTCTTTCTCATGTTTCATCTCTTCTGTGATGACACAGCATGACCTACATTACACCAATGCTTTCTCAAAACGGAAAGCTAAAATAAAGCTTTATTATTAGACTAATACCCCAAGTCCCATTCCATGTGTCAAAATGAAACAAAAAGACTTGACCGTTTAATCAGTAAACAGAAGCTCAAATGGGGTGGGTTACCCTTGGGTCTTCTTGCTATAGGTCCACAGCTTCATTTGCAGCTCAAGCTCAGTTTCACCTTCTTGCCGTTGTTCAACTGTTGCCAGCCAAGTGCCAGAGCAGTCGAAGGCGGCCTTTGTCAGTTCAATCTGGATTAGGCCGTCATCATTGATGTGTTCTTGCTGTATGATATCTAACTGATAAGGTTGAAGAGCCCAATTATGTTATTAATATAAGTACCTTTAATTTACAGTCACGCTTTTTTCTAAGGAAACTTCAAGGCTAAATTAAATTCTCTACCACTTTAAGAGAGTAAGGAAGCAAAAAAAGATAAGCAATGGTCTAAGTAGGCTAGCTTTTTATTTATGACTGATCTCTTAATCCCTTAAAATGGGTTGTCTTGTGTTTGCTAAGAAAATTAAGTGGTTCCTTTTGGTTGAGCAGCTATAGATCCCAAATGTTTCAGATTTCATTCGATGTTTAGAATGTTTACATAGACACAGGAGGTTTTTGGGGGCGAGGATACAAGTCTACACATAGAATCCATTTGTTTTACATGCACTTAAAATCTACAGCCAGCCTGTGGGTAATTTTATATAACAGTTTTAGCATTGTGCTGTGATATGTCTTCACATGAAGTCAGGCACGAGATTTTTCCTTTTGTAGTTTCAGGGAGGTACTCAGAATTTTTAGATCTGGGAACATTTAAGAGTTTGGATTTTGGCCAAGCATGGTGGCCCATGCCTTTAAGCCCAGCACCCAGGAGGCAGAGGCAGGTGAATCTCTGGGCTCAAGACTGGCCTGGTCTACAGAGTGAGTTTCAGGACAGCCAGATACAGAGAAACCCTGTCTTGAAAAACAAAAACAAAACGAAAGACTTTGGATTTTGAGATTGGGGATGCTCAAACTGTATTAAGTATAGTAACTGCCCCTTCAGAAGATGTCTATAGGATATGGAAAGAAAGAAAGAAAACGTTAGTTACTCTGGCAGTAATGTAGAAAGAGCACTGCACAAAGGTGGGATTGCATCTGTCAGGGCTGCAGTGTTCTTGTTTAATCTGCACTGAACTTTAGCACGTGAGTGACAGTTTTACCACACAGCAGACCCCGATCTGTACTGTCAATCCACACAGGCGCATTCCCTTTCACTGTGACTCAAAGCACATGTGTGGGCAGCAACAACTGCACAGTAATTAGACACTATCAGCCATGTTCAAATACAAAAGCATAGAATCAAACCAGGAGCTTACAAATAACCCCATGAACAATAGTAAAAGACCTTTCACTCATTTTAAAACTTAGCTTATAGATCAAAATCTTACATTATATAATTGCTTATCACCCTGGAGAGAATAAAATTGCAGGTGACCAGGCTTTCCATTCAGAACTAAAGCTTTGGTTCTTGGGTCAATCATCAAGCCAGTAGATATACTCCTATCTGTAAGAGAAGCGACAGACAGTGATTAAACTGGGAGCAGCAGCCACTCATCAGGTGCAGTCCTACATCCCCTGGAGTCCACCATACCTTTCACTAGGCCCTGAATTACTGCAGATGCATCAAGATTTCGGTGAATAACTGTTATCTCTATTAAAGCAAGGAGAAAATAATTAAACATAAATAGGTCAGAGTATCAAGGGCCAGACATTTACGTTATTTTGAGATATGCTGCAACACAAGACAATCCAGTAAACTCAACTAAGTCAGTTTTACTAGAAAATCAGAGCTTTATTTTACAAGTTAGTTGAACAATTAGCGATGGGGATAGAAGTGCCTGTTGAAGTCTTAACCTTTTCTTTCAAATTATGTGTGTTCGTGTGTGTGTGTGTGTGTGTGTGTGTGTGTGTGTGTGTGTGCATGCGAGTGCAGGTGCTCAGGGAAGCTATCCTGAGTACTGGGTATCCCAAAACTAGAGTTTGTGGTGGTTGTGAGCTGCCTTATGGGGTTCTCTGTAAGAGTAGGGGATCTATTATTTGCTTTTATTGATTGTGCTCATGAATACATGATAGCTTACAAACTGATCCAGGTGAGAAGGAAGGGGAAGAAGAGCCGGAGCTTCTCCTCCTAGTGCTCACTCCCACATTCACCTAGAGCCGCAACAATGGCGCTCACAGCGCTCTCATGAAAACGCCATTCCTTATGAAAGTAGGAAGGCCCACTTCAAACCTGCCTTCTATTTCAAAAGATTCTGAAAATATAATTGCCATGGAAATAAACAAACACATTTAGTCTTATGTTTTCATAAAAACAATTTTGAAAGTGATGGATCTGGTGGCATATGAGGCTAAGAGGGTGGAGAAAAGCAGAAGCGTGAAGAAAAACCACGTATTAACAAAGCTTTCTGCTCTTCACTAGTTTCAGGTCCTTTCGTCTTCCATACAGAAGCTGGTGGCTAATATTACCTCCTCACAGTGAGAAACTCAGACTTACTGTTATCAGAGTGAGACGTACAGAGCAAGTCTCCAGCAGGGGAGACGGAGATGTGCTCAACAGTAGATCCTAAGCGAGGGAGAAACTCCTTGTTCTTCTCTGATCCATCTCGCCACTCTACAAGCACACACTCGCGCCCGCCACTCAGCAGACTAGTGCCTTCACAACCAAAGAAACCAAACAGGCAGAGTTTGGCGGGAAAACAAACAAAACAACAAGAACAAAAAAACAAAGACAAATATAATCAGCATTTAAGTGATTTCTTTGGAAACTTACAAAGTGTCTTCCTATCATTTTATCTGGTTTTCTTATCTTTCAATCTTATTTTAATTTTATTTTTAATTGACATAGCTGTGCAGATATACATGATACACCATTATGCTTACATACATATATGGTATAACACTCAAAGAATGTAATTTGAACATCTAGCACCTTGAGCATTTACCCATTCCTTGTGATAAAACAATCAAAATCTTCTTTTATAGTTGTAATAGTAATAGCTACAGCCACTCTATTGTGCAACAGAGGAAACAGTAAAGATGACCTACATATAAAACATTTGTCAACCACACATCTGATAAGGGGTTAATATTTATAAGATATAAAGAACTCAAATAATTCAAAAGCATAAAAAAAAATCCTTCCCATCAGTAACTATCAGAAATGCAAACAAACACTCTGCCAGAATGTGGAAGAAAGGATTCTTACACAGTTGTTACAGAAAACAGAGTCTACACTGTACTTAGCAAGCTCGCTCTGGGTATAAACACAAGTGGAATGAAACCAGCATGCTGAAGAAGTAACGTATTAGTATCACACTCCAAAACTTGGGCTCAACAGTATGAACTAGCTGTGCTCAGCCCAATTTAACAATACAGCATCAGCAGCTTTGGGAGGAGATATGATAGGATTTAGTCACCTGAAGTTTACAGTGTGTATTATTGTATGTTTGTGATCATTCCTTGCCCTGAGATGGGCAGAGGCCACAGTAGGGAAAGGAATGAAGAGGAAAGATAGGTTAGATTAGCAGAGAACAAAGACATTTCCTGAAACATACAAATAAAATATACACACACATGCACCAGCATACTAAAACCACACAGCACTTAGTTTTTATTTCTGGAGGTGAGTAGGAAAGAGGGTAAAGGTAAACAAACAGTCCACACTTCTTCACCTGTAGGGCTAATTCCCTTCTTTCTCTTTTATGTCTCAATAATACTCCTGCAGAAACCGGCATGGTTCCCCAAGTCCAAAGCTTCAGCAGGCTGACTTTACCTTCTACTTCCTGGCTCTACGGAGCTAACCCTAAGTATACCTCCAGCATCCAGAGAACACGGCACCTAACACCTGTCTGTCAGTCTCCAGGAGGAACAAGTGAAGGACAATCACTTTCCTTCCTGCTCTGCAGGCACATGGGTGTGAGTGCATTAAAATAAAAGGCGTATGGACTTCCTATGTCTGCCTCACATCCAAAACAGGGTCTGAATTTAAAGTAGGGAATACCTGGGCTGGAGAGACGGCACGACTGTTAAAGGTTAGGCTCACAACCAAAAATATGAAATAGGGAACACTCACAATCTCTCAATTAAATTCAGGCTTCTAAATTACACCCACGCCCATATTCTACTTACTAGCTATGGGACTTTATGCTAGCTAGTCACCACCTCAAATCCTCACTTCCTTCATCCGTGAAAGGACAATTAATGATGGACTTCACTGGTCCAAGGACAGAGAATGGAAAACACTGGAGTTATTTGCATTTGGTAAGTAGTGGCAGTTATTGACTACATCTTTATAGTAAGACTATTTAAAAAACTGGCATACACTTTACATAGGTTCTTTATGTTAAGAGAGATGAGCACAAATGTATACTCTGGAATCCTGAATGCTAAACTACATACTACTGTGGTGAGTAAAGCCCAACAAAGGTCATGAAAAGTGTTCATAATTTGACTCCCATAATGTGTTTTTGTGACAGGGTCTCACTACAAACCTTAGGCAGGCCTTGAACTCATGGTGATCCTCCTGCCTCAGCCACCCAAGCAAGAGGATTATAGTTGTATACCACACCTGGTGCCTCAATTTTAAATCTGTAAATGCTGTGAATCGTAACAATTGATTCAGATACTTCTAAATTTCCTTTTAATTATCAAACTGGAACCTACCTGACACTGTAAAAGCCAAATCCATAACCATATCATGGTGCCAATGCAAACACGTATATGTGTACTTCTTATCATCATGAAAATTCCTCCTGTTGGAAAAAACAAAATACTTTAACATTTTTTTCCTCTCATAATATATCCTGATTATGGTTTTCCCCTCTGTCAACTCTTCCCAGTTCCTCTCCACCTCCCCTCCCATCTAGACCTTTCTGTCTCTGATTAGAAAATAAACAGGCTTCTGAGACAGTAATAAAATAAAATATAGTAAAACAAAAACTAACACATCAGAATTGGACAAAACAGACAAACAAAGCAGTGTAGAGGAGAAAAGTCTAATAGACGGCACAAGGAACAGAGACCCACTCTTCGGTGCTCAGGAATCCCATAGAAACATTAAACTGGAAGCCATACTACAGTAAACAGGCAAAGGACGTTCTTTCTGCCTCCTCTTTCACAGGGTTCCCTAGCCATGAGCAAAGTTATTTGACGGAGACATGGACTTAGGGCTGAGAAAACAGAATTCTTCACTTGACCTCAGGTGCAGAAGAGCAGTCTGACGTGTTCTGACGTCAGTGTTTAGAAACACCTGGTTATTCCTAACCAGAACCACATCTACAGGTAATGTTATTATGGTGCCATCAGACCACCCGCTAGGTACTAAGCGACGTCTCACTTTCCTCTTAAGAGGCTGAGAGCTAAGTTCTCCAATAAAATGGCTCCAGGTGACATGGAATGCTTCCCTCTCTCCAGAGGTTAAGGTCAGGAACCCACATGGCAGCCGAAAGGGAGAGCACGACAAGGAACGGAGGTGGCAGCACAGCCCAGTCCTGTAGCAGCACTGATGCTCACACCACCTCCTTCAGGACCTACAGACAGTGCTGCTCTGCAGGATGAGTGTGAAGCAGTGTGCAAGTGACCCCACGTTTCCTGAGCTCACTGACCAGAGGCGGATCTTGCCATCCATGTGGCCGGATGCAATGCAGTCTTCCGTTGGGTGACAGGCTACACAGGTGAACTTGTTATTAGCATTCTTCTTACTTTTGGTTGATGGTAAAGTAAAACTAAGAAAAAGAAAAACAACTTTCCCTTGGTTATGAATCAAGCATTTTGTTTGGTAAACATTTACCAATACACAGTATAAACTTCATGTGACTCATATTACAAGAACTGGTCAATGGAAGCTATTACGATTTAAGTCATGAAGACATTCCTTTTACTTCCTTTTTCTGGCCTGGGGACAGGTGATTCAATTTTCTCTCTGAACCAAAATTTCAGCATAAACTTAGGGCCATGCTTATTAAGTTCTAACTGAAACAAGTGACCTTATGTGTCCTAAACGGACAATACAGGGGGATAAATCATTTGTTCTGTCTAGGTTGGTTCCTATTCCACTTCTGAAGAAGTGAGGATCTTTATATAACAAATAATGCTAATCTTAGAAAGGTAGCTGTGAAGATGACCGTGGCTAAGAAAGATTGACTATACAAATGCTCGGCTCAGCACCACAGCCTCTCTAACATGGCATCTTATTTATCCTTACAACTCAATTAGATATTGTCTCTACTTAAACATATTAATTTGAAGCACATGGTGGCTGAAATGCACTAAACATTTATATATATATAAATAAAAAAATAATTTTTTTGTCAACTTGACACAGGATAGGGTCATCCACCAAGAAGAAACCTCAATTGAGACAATGCCTCCAGATGGGCCTCTTGGCAAGACTGTGGGGCATTTTCTTGATTGAGATTGATGTGGGAGGGCCTAGCCCTCTAGGGGTGATGTTACCACTAGGCAAGTGCGTCTTGCAAGTATAAAAAGCAAGTTGAGTGAGCCACAGAGAGCACCAATAAACAGCATTCTCAGCCTCTGCTTTATTTCTTCCCTACAGTTTCTACTCTAACTTCCCTTTCTGATGTATTGTGAGATCAAGATGTTAGCAAATATACCCTTTCCTCCCCAGCTGCTTTTGGTAAAGGTGTCTTATCACAGCAATAGAACAGCAAACTGCAACAACAAAGCCCCAGTAACCTAATGCCTATTTTAGTTCCTACAGCCAATGAGAATCATCAGGCCAAGCCTTGTCAATCTAAACTCAATTTTTATACCAAGTCCACACTTGGTGCATTGTCTATATGGGGTCTGGGATGGAGGAGACCCTGAGCTAAGATCCTCCCCACCACTGTGGGTTAAAACATTTGAAGCTGGACTCGATGGTCCCACTTCTTGAAACAAGACTCTGGAAACAGGTTTGGACAACACTGTGATAAATGCTCTGGTAATATAATAAACTTAATAAAAGGGAAATCTTACTTGCATGTTTTTTTCTTTTTGAGAAAGTAAACAGATAAGTAAAAGTCCCGCACTGCAGCAATATATTCTCCCTGGTGATTAAAGCAGAAGGTAACATTAAAAAAAAAATCTTGGACTCATCAATAAATAACGGAGTATTTTCTCCAAATATGCCAAGTACAAAAAAAAAAAAAAAAAAAAAAACCAACTCTGTAAAACTGTATTACTGCGAAATGATATGCTATACTTTGGCCATGGAAAAGATAATCTTACCTTTAAAATTAAGAAGAATTAAGCTCTAAATTCTACACTCTCTAGCTTTAAGTGTAGTGATTTACATTTTTTCTCCATTAGGCATATATATAATACCGTGCCAGGTTTGACTCTGTCTACATAACTGTTCCTTCAACCCAAGAATGTCCCTTCCCCGTTTGTCCTTCCTCAAAGTCCCAACTCTCACCAGCAACTGTCATTTTATCATCACAGCTTATCTTACTCTGTACATCGCAACTGTGGCTCAACACTACCCTTCCGAAGTTCACCCTAGGTGTGCTATCAATTTCTTTTCACTGTTGAGTAGCATTCAGCTGAATACGTACACCAGAATTCTGTTGTTTGGCTGGTTGACTCTGGGTTGTAGGTTATGTTTCAGAGCTCTGGAGGACAGTCGCTATGTTCCCAGACATACTACTCTGTGGTCATGCTCTGTCTCTGTACAGAAGTGGAATCTAGGGCCAGGGGATTTAACACTACTCCTCATCTTGACACCATTAGTAACTGTAGCAGAAGTGAAGCGGATTCTAATTATGGTTTGACCTACACTGATGATGAATGAAGCTGAATACTGAACTGACAATAATAAAGCCATCTTCTCTCCTTGAGGCATTAACCGTGTCCAGAAGAATGATGAAATAATTTTACAGACCCCAAGGCAATAATAAATTATTAACAGGTAGCTAAATAATGGTACAAATATTATAAAGTATCTGTCAAAAACATGTTAGCATTCACGAATGTTGCGATACTAAATTGGAAAGAAAAAAATATTTCTGATCCTACTTCCTTTGGGAACTGTCATCTTCCATGTGTTCAAAAAAAGTCTAGAAAAGTCTTTAAATATTATCACTGGTGAGATTGAATATTTTCTTTCCTCATTAAATTTTTCTGTAATATCTAAATTTCCTATAATGGGTATGTTAATTATAGATACAGAGCCCATATTGTCTAAAGACACACAGCCTAAAATGGAACGATTTCTTTTTCTTTTTTAAATGGAACAATATCAGTGATTTTTATATGAAACAGGCAAAGAAGAGTACAAATACCAGACATTGTTATTTTGGGGGAGAATTATAAAAGAGCAAAGAACAGAATATATATCATAGGGATGGTTCTAAAAATAACACACATCATACTCCAGGAATACTTGTTAAAACAATGTCATAGATTTTTAGCTACTAACGAAAACACAGTACAGCACAGGATCATCAGTGATGAGGGAAAACTTTCAGGGAATAGATCTTAACTATAAGCAGAAACTAACAAAACAAATGTACCTCATTTCCGAAGGCAATGCACTTGGGTGACTGGTTTACATAATCCAAAACAAAGGACAGCTCCCTAGCTTCCACATTCTGGCTTGATGACTTGGGCAGTTTCACAGAAACCAGCTGGAATATGTCTAGCCAGAGGAAGTCATTTGTTACAAAGTTTCTCTAAAGAAGTACATTGAATCAGACAAAACCGCTAATCTGTATTCTCAAATGCCAAGACTGTAAATGTAGGTCATCTTAAACAAGATGGACCTAAAGTTAACTCTTCCTTTTTTTTTTTTTTCCTCTCAAGACAAAGTTTCTCTATGTAGTCTTGGCTGTCCTAGAACTTGCTTGGTAGACCAGGCTGGCCTCAAACTCAAGAGATCCACGCTGAACTCTCCATTAAAAAACAAACAAACAAACAGATTTCTCTATTCTTATTTTATGTCTGAGTTCTGCCTGCTTATATATAGTGCACTTTGTGTACAGCTTGATGCCCACAGGGGTCCTGGGAGTGGAGTAACGGGTAGCTGGGAGCTGCCACTTGGGTGAAGAGAACCAAATCAGGGTCCTCTGCAAAGGTAACAAGTGCTCTTAACTGCTGAACCACCTCTCTAGTCCCTGAACTCTTCATTTGAATAAAGTGTAAATCCACAACTCCTCGACACTCCTGGCTATATCTACAGAAATAGAAATCTTACACAGGTATACTTTTGTTCCAAAGGACTAAGCTGAAGTTTAAAATGGGTCTGAGCTGTCATTTGCCTTTAATTCCAGCCCTCTAGAGTCGGAGGCAGAGGCAGGAGGATCTATGTGAGTTTGAGGTCAGTCTGGTCTACACAGTGAGTTCTAGGAAAGTCAGGACTATAAAGACCTTGTCTCAAAACACAAAACAAAACAAAACAAAACAAACCCAAAACACTAACTAAATAAATAAAATGGAACTGAAAATTGAATACACTACTGGTGAATTAAGAAGCCACCTGAGAACTTCCTGAAATGTGTGGCTAGAGAGATGGCTCAGTGTTGCTTGCCATGAACGCATGAAGACCCAAGTTAGGTCTTCACACCAATTACAAAAGCCAGCACAGTGGCGGGTGCCCAGGAGGATCCCTGGGACTTATCAGCACCCAGTCTAGCTGAGTCAGCAAGCTGCAGGTGCAGAGAGAGGCGATGTCTCAAATATTAAGTGTCGAGATAAAGAAGACACCTGGAGCTGACCTCTAGACTGCATGTGCACATTTGTGTACGTGAGTATGTGTGTCAGTCAGCTATGTCCTATAGTAACGTCCACAGATCAATATAAAACAGGCACACAACCAAAGGGTTACTGATATTGAACCATAAGCGATTTTAAAGCAATTTTTTGGTATACATATATCATTTAGTGAAAAATGAAAACCATTTTTATACTAAGGAGATACGTGTGCTTGTATTTTACATAAAGAATCAAATCTTGGGCAGTCCAGCTGACTGTCTAGTAACTATATTACTGCTGCTTTGAACTTCTAATTCTGACACAACTGCATCTTATGGAGTGAGTGGCACTCATGAATTCCAGTATTCGAAATTTTTTTGGGTAACTCCACATTGGTACTCTGTTATATCAAATTCTATGACGGAGAATAATTATCTGTAATTACTGACAATACTGTAGATATTCCTGAAATGCTGATATATAATAGTTTCAATAAAAGCAAACAGAATTAACAATTCAGCCACACACTACTGGTTCTTAATATCAATTTATATTACTTGGTATGACTCAAGATCAACAAATGAAAGGACAGTGATACTTACTAAGAATGACATTAAAACTCAGCAGAAAGACAAATTCTAGCTTGGCTCTAACACTCAGCTCTGAGTCCACTATTAATATATATCTATATCTAGATATAGATATATATATATATGGTAATCATCATCCACTGAAGACCTCAGAACAGGAGCCCTCCCCCTGATATAAAGATGATGACAGAAATTTAAATGCCAACTCAAAGCTGCTGGCCTGAGATTAAAACTAGTGTTGAGAAACCTAATTTTGAGAAACTGTAAAGATCCATTTGATGTCCACAAAAACAATTAAGCACATTATGCTATACCTGGTTCCTCTTTACTTATTGTAAGGAAGACGGACTCTTCGGCACAGGGAGGAATAAAGAGGGCATGGAGTTTAGGTCCAACAATGTACGTCTGAAAGAGATAAGGAATCATATTAAGCACTATCCAGTTCCTGCAGCAGAACACTGAGCTCACGGTGCAGAGTTCAAGGTCTTTTCACTGCTGTTTCCCTATCGCATGAGAGCAGCTGTCTATAGAGGCCATGTACACTATTTGTTGAATAATCTTTTATATATCTTCCTGACTTTTCAATGATTGCAGTATCTCACTAACTAAACCTATCATAATTGTAAGTAACATCAGGGTTATTCAGTTTTTTTTTCCACCATAAATAATTTAAGGATTACAAACATATAAGATATTTTCAATGAGAAAATATTTTCTTACAGAGAAAAGTACTGTATCTTTGGTTTTCCTTTCATTGACTGCACATATAAATGCCTCTGTAGACTGTACTCATTACTGCACTTCTTTCTATAATGTGTAGTTTGGTGCATGGGGGAGGGGGGCCGCGACCACGACGGGACGGACAGTGATGACACACACTCTATCTGTTTAAATTTACACTTCTAAAATTAATAGGATGAACCATGGTAACTGGTGCTACTTTTTCTGTTATGTGTAATTCCTAGCTTACGCCTGCCTCCCCTCCCCTTCCCTGAGATGCTGGGACAGAGCCCAGGACCTCACGCAGACACCCCACCACTGAGCTACATCCTCGGGGTCCATGCTCATTTCTTTCCCATCCTGTTGGTCTAACTAGTTGTTTCTTATTGGTGGTTAAAGTATTTTCTCTCGGTGCTTTTATTAGTCTTTTTATGATATAATCTTCAATTTTTACATGGTCAAAATTATGCATCTTTTTTAATAATGTAGATTTCTTAACTTGTTCAGGAAGTCCCTTTAAGATTAAGCCTCATACAAGAAGAAAACTAAAGAGTAATATAGGTACCTTTATCAAAATGCCATCCAGATAGTCCCACAGCTTAACTGTGCCATCAAAGGAACAAGAGTAGAGCTAAAAGGGTAAACAGCACAAGACCGATTAAACACTATTCCAAAGATATCAAATGAATAACTAAGGCCTAGAGGACTGCTTTTTGTTTATTGTCCATTAGCTCGTTAGCCTTTAAGGGGCAGTAGAATTTATAAAATTTGAATATCCCTATTAAAACTTTAAGTGCAAAGCTTCCTGAGCCCCAACACAATACTTGAAAAGATTCAGCTTTGGAATTTGGGGCTGTTCAACCAGCAAAGTGAAACAAATGTCCCCAGATTACAAAGCTCCAGAATCTGAGACACTTCCGCCCTGAGTATCTGAGATGAAGGAGACCAGCCAGTGCTCTCCACAGAATAATCTAACTACAGCAACAGCAATTCCAAGTCTCAAGTGGAGACAAGGGAGCAGGAATCAAGCTTCTGCTCTGACATGGGATATGGAACAGTATGAGTGAGGAGTGCTCAAGAATTCATTCTGCTTTCTCTAAAGCCCATTTTTTTTTTTATTTGTGTCATGGCATTCATCTAACCTAAGTATTTAAAAATGTTCCTCAAATGACCATTTTTTGTTTTTTTAACCCAATCCATTAAGAACCAATACTTTCAGAAACACAGTAGGAATTCTTATGCACTCTTATTCTACGGCAATGCCTCGGTGCCTGCAAGTTCCAGGACTCTGTCTTTGCTGCATATCACCGCAGACGGCACAACAGTGTTAGGCCAGTCTGTGGACCCTTCTTGGTGAGTAAAGATCATCTTAATAACACATGAGATTATGACCATTAAGTAAGCTTAGCTTTATATGGTTACACAGATTTTGTGTTGTTAGGTGAAAATAGCTTGTATATAAGGTTTATAAATAATTTCAATTTGAAAGAAAGTGCCAATTTGACAACTTTTGTGAACTGGATCATGAATTCAGAGATTAAAAATAAAAAGTATTTGAGTAAGATAGTATCATCTATTCAGGTAAAATAATTTATGTTAGGTAAAAAATAAATGCCAGTTATTTTATCTAAGAATCATACATATGGATTAGTAAAACAGTTAAAAATATAAGCACTGTCAAAACCATAGAGAACTCTCAAGTTCACACAATTTTTGTCCCATAACCTCATCCCAAGCTGATGATAAAGCTGCCCCTTGTCTGTCTGGCCTTCAGCAGGTGGGACATGCACCGAAGGATTATGCAGGCAGCAATAACTGAAAATTTTTTCTTTAAAAAAAAAAAAAAAAAGACAAATAAAGTTGGGTGGATCTGGGAGGAGACAGGAGAGGGGTGCAGATGATAAAAATATAATGTATAAAATTCTCAAAGAATTAATAAAATACTTTTAAAAAGAAAAATACCTCTGACTTTATCATTAAGACAACTCTTAGTTTTTTGACAAAGGTTAGTAGCACACACTTCATACGTTTTTTATTTTAACTGATGAACACTTTTTTTTTCATTAAAAGCCTCCAAAGGATGCATACGATGATACAGTTTGTCAAGTTCTTAGAGGACAGGATTAAAAATATACCTGGACCATAGGGAAGACTTAGTTGACTCTGATTTTTAAGAGTAGCTCTCTTTAGAGTGTTACTTGATGCCCTACTTTTGTGACAAGGTCACGGGCGGCAACACAAACCCTGTCTAAAACAAGCAATAGCCTCCATGTTGCTGTGACTAATGCAGAAAATAGGAACTTCTTAAAAATTACAGCAAGAGCAAAATATTAAAATAAATTTAATTTTTTTAAGTTGAAACTTATGGACACGTGTTTGGATATTCACAATGCCAGTGCTATATGGGGACCTGAGAAGGCATCTAATCAAGAAACTGATTTAACTGCATCTCTGTTTCAGAACCACGTGTAGAACATTTTTCTCAAGTAACATCATTGGCATCATGTGGCTGAAATGGTTCATAGAATAGAATAACTGAAAAATACCCTGACTAGGAGAATCAACAGATTATTTTCCTGGTTACAATCTGTAAAGTAGCCCCTGCAAATTTAACTTAAATGTTTCTGTCCACAGAAAGACCAATGCTAGCATGTTCCATTATAGACTGGCACCTGCAGATGGTTGTTGGGGTTGAGGAGAATTCCAGACACCAGGTTTCTGTGCCCATGCAGAATGTGCACACACTCTTCTGTGGCAGTGCTATACACCTTAACAAAGTCTCCTGAGACACAGAAGATAAACCTGGAAAAGAGAGAGAAATCTAAGTCTCACATATTACAAAGATGGCATAATCTTTTCGTGACCTATTATAAAAATAACAACATGCAAATATCTTTTAAAATAGTTTAAGAACTGTATATTCAAATGCATGTGTTGTTAAACTTATGAGGATATCAAAGAAGGATTCATCTATTAACACAGAAAAGACTATGAAGCAATATGGAATTGTCCCCAAAACAACTGAATTGCTCCCTTGCTCAATGGCTGCAGACACTGATATCCAATTATTCTTCAGTGGTTCACCGGCGGCATGTGCACCGTGTTCTAAAAATGTTCCACAGCCGACTGAAGACATCAGCTCACAAATGCTGAGTTAAATTCTCTGTTCTCAATGGTGAGGTCTGGGTTACTCTTGTATTCATATCCGTTTCTTTTCCAACTGCTGAAATGCTAATTTTGTTTATACTTTTTGGAATTATGACTTCCCACAAAGCAGATGCTCCTTCATAATCTTCATATTCATAATAGAACTCATCATAAGGAAAGTTCAGAAAAGAAACTTGCCCTGTGCCAATTATATCTCACACAGTGGAAGGCTCAAGCCAGTGAGAACCAGTCAGACTATTCTCTGTGCTCCCAGAGCACCTGCACATGAATATCCTAAGAGGAAATGTGATGCTGAGGGGTTGCTGTTATCCTGCTTTATCAAATCTATGACACAGAGTTGCTTACCTGTTCTCATCTTTAAAGCAAGACTGTGGTTCATAATTGATGGTATGTCTATGAACTACTGGCCAACAGGTGGCTCTGTGTGTGATCAGTTCAAGAAAGGGTCTTCTTCATGCCTAGACCCAGACCTTGAGTATCTTAGTTCAGAGGCTAATATCTCTAGCCTGGACTACTCCTATGGTGTTCTTAGCTTCCATGAGTGGTTGATACAGTCAGGCTTCATAGTCACATCAAGTTAATTCTGCAAAACTTGACCATATCCTCCTCAAATAAAGATACAACGAAACCAAGTTTTTTCCCTAAACAGCAAAAAAGAACTGGATAGTCTCCCTTCCAACCTCATTCTCCTCCAGCTCTCATCACATACCACTGATAACCATACCCATCTCTTCAACACAAACATTTCTAAGCTGGGCCTGATGGCACAGGGCTGTAACTCTACCCACTTGGGAAGCTGAGGCAGGAACATCACAATTATAAAGGCTATCTACACACAGCAAATTCAAAACCAAACAGGGCAACTTAGTGAGACCTTGTCTCAAAAGAAAAAAAATCGAACCCCCCCCAAAAAAAAAAACCAAAAAGTGGGTGTGCACATGCACCTGGTGGGGAGTGCTGGGAGGCAGAGCTCAGGGATAGTGCTTACCTAGTATGTGCATGATCCTAGGTCCAATCTGCACAAACAAAGCTACCTTTTTGGATCCTACTGAAAGGGAAGCCTTCCACTCATATCCTCAATAAACAACCTTCTCAGTCTAGTCTAGCGTGGTAGTTTCAATGAGAATGGAATGGTTCCCATAGGTTTAGGTGTTTAAATATTTGGTCCCTAGTTGGAAGAACTATTCCTGAAGGATTAGGAGGCATGGCCTTGTTGGAGGAGGTATGTCACTGGGGGCAGGCTTGAAGGTTTCAAAAGCCCAAGCCATTCTCAGTTAGCTCTCTCTGCCTGGGGATGTCTCAGGTACTGCTCCAACACCATGCTTGCCTGCCTCTGCCATGGTCATGGACTTCTGGCCCTCTGCAACTGTAAGCCCCAAATTAAACATTTTGTTTCATAAGTTGCTTTGGTCATGGTGTTTTGCAACAGCAACAGAAAAGTATCTATGATACCTAGACAGTAGACCTCTGTAATCTTCTCCATCTTTCTCACTACTGAGAGATACAGCCTTAAAAGTGCCTTGGGTTTGAAACATCTGCTACTAACTTTTCTTCACCCTACGGTGAGTTTCTTGTCTTGTTTTTGTCAGCTCAGGTGGTTATACACAAACCAGTTGACAGAACAACAAACCGAACCATCAGACTCAGCAAATGAAATGGACCATTCACCTCATTCTAAAAGATAAGGTAAAAACTGGATCAAGAATGAGTCTGAAGGGGCAGGACTCTGACAACTCCTCTAAGCCCATTTTTTTCCCTCTTTATTTCATAAAACAAAGTCAGCAAAATCCTTTATATAAAGATTATCTTACAAAAACCCTTGACTTGTGTGTGTTAAGTTCCCTTCATCATGCATGCACTGAACAATCGGCTACCATACACCCATAGGCATGGTATTGCGGGAGAGTACACCGTCCATAAATACCCTTCTAAAATAGAATGGGTTTTTACTACGAATCTCTAGTTAGAGTGCTTTGAGTAAATAAATACTAAGCAATAAAAAAAAATACCGAGTAAATACTTAGTAGTTACTAGTAGGCATCTCTTCTAGATGATACCATGACATGCAGTGAGCTACTGAGGCCAGGCACTGTTGTGAAAGTTGTGTACGTACAGACATTTCATTCTTCCCAAACTGTGTGAGACTTAGTATCTCCCAAAGCTCTAACATCGGTTCTTATGTAAAGTTCCAGAAAAGAAAAAAAGGCTGGTAATAATGTTTTTCTCCGGGAAGAGGGCAGAAGGCTAAATCATTAAAGGTGCAGAGATCTAAAACGTTTCGTACCAAGAGTCTGGACCGAACGGTACACCGCCTGCATCATTTTCCAGCCGCGCGGGTCTGGTCTAGTGCAGACACGCGACCTGTCCCCGCGCCGCCCATGCCCGGGCAGGTAGGGTCGGGCCGGGGAGCCCAGGCTCACCCGCGCTGCAGCGGGGCCAGGCTGCCCCGGGAGCCCCGGGTCTGGGCACGCGGAGTCCAGGCTCGCACTCGGCGACGGGCCGCGCCTGACAGTCCCCACCCCGCCCGCGGAGCCCGGCACCCCGGCAGTCCCGCGTACTTAGAATCGGCCGAGAACACGGCCCTCCTGAAGTTCAGCCGGCTGCCGCCGCAGCGGACCACGCGGACGCTCTCCTCGACCATCTTCGCGCAGTCGCAGGAAACGCCGGGCGCCGGCCCCACCGCGAACTTCCTTCCC
>CABHPQ010169946.1:0-41556 GCA_902168405.1 Peromyscus aztecus
AATGAGAACGGCTCACAAAGTCTCATGTACTTAAATACTTGGTTCCCAGTTGGCAAAAGTATTTGGCAAGGACTAGGAGGTGTGGCTTTGCTGGAGGAGGTGTGTCACTGGGGGGCAGGCTTTCAAGTTTCAAAGCCTGTGCAATTCCCAATTAGCTCCCCCACCCCACCCCTGCCTCCTGCTTGTGGATCATGATATAAGCTCTTAGCTACTGTTCTAGTACCATGCTTACCTTCTTGCTGCCATGCTCCCTGCCATAATGGCTATGGATTCCAATTCTCTGAAACTGTACGCCCCCAACAAACTCTTTCGCCTATAAGTTGCCTTGGACATGGTGTCTTATCACTGCAGTACAAAAAGAACTAAGATAATCAGTCTTATCCATATTTTTTGATTCTGAGCTATCTTCCATAATACAGTATTTTCTTCCCACCCCGTTTGCACTTCCCAGGTAGCCTGAGAGCAGAGGAGTGAGGACAGAGAAGTATTAGGTGGTAATATTAGCAAGAAGACAAAAGCCATAGAAAAAATAAACAACATGAATACACAGAATCCACATTATGAGGAGGCCTAGGGGAAATTATTATATATAAAAAAGCATTGAAGATAGACAGTATGAAAGACTTTACTGCATAGTATTTTAAGATTAAACCAAGATTTCCAAGAAAATGTGGGGTCAGAATGAATATTTTTAGTTGTAGTTGGAATATTGCTTCATACATAGGTCTGTGTCTTGAGGCCATTTGTTACCTTCAGTTTCTCAATTATAAATTTCTCAGTTATAAATGTCTCATGACATTGGCTGGATATTTTCTACATTAAAATTAACAACATCTTTTTCTTTAAAACAATTCATTCCTGATATAACATGACCCTGGGGCTGAGAAATCACTCAGTGATAAAACATTTGCCTAGTGTATGGGAGTCCTAAGTTCAGTTCTAAACTCTGGCAATCGAAGGGCTGAATATCTGATCCAGAGTAATCTTTAATGTGTTGTTTCCCAACAATAACTCTACAACCAGGTGCCCTTCAATTTAGTTCAATTCTGACACCGATTTTAGGTTTGGGATAGACCCACATGTCAAACACTTTGGTCCTTCCTCAAAGAGTGCCCCCCTTCAGATGGCAACCACACTCCTAGCTATTCCTAAGTAACTTCCATTTATTCCCAACTGGCTTCAAATCCAGGGCTTCCTTTAATATATTGGGGTTCCCTAATCCCCTAGAATAGTTTACAGAATCCAGAAAAATGGTTCACTTAGAACTGCAGCTTTATTACAGAGACTACAAGCCGAGAGAGAGAGAGAGAGAGAGAGAGAGAGAGAGAGAGAGAGAGAGAGAGAGAGAGAGAAACAGGGTTGTAATAGGGAGAAATTAAAGCACTCTGTTGCACAGAGATGCGCTGTGCTGCCTCCCGGTAAATGGATGTGATCAGTACCAAGGTCATTCTGGGTGTCATGGAAAGCTTCTATGAAGTCTGAATTACTTAGGCAAGATCAATATAGCCAATGGCCATGTGACTAAACTTAATTTCTAAGAGCCCCTCCCTGGAAACTTGAATTCAGGCCTGAAAAATTCCAGCTCTCCACCATATGGTTATTTTTCTGATCACCAGCTCCCACCTTCAAGCTATATAACCCCCTTATCAGTATTAGCTCAGCCTAATTGAAATGGAGTCACTGCATCTCTACAAATCTCAAAATATATTAGTGTTACTCAGGACATTCTAAGAGATTTTGAAGTGGAAAACTAGGAACCAGGGGTAATATACACATACACATACATATAACATACCATCAAATGTGTGCATGCAATATACAAATACATTATACATAGTTATGTGTATATATGGGAATAGAGTATATATGTGTATAGATATTCCACCAATACATGTATCCTGATTCATGAAAATATAAAGAATGTTAGATTGCCTTTGCCTATGTTCTTTCTGGCTCTCAGTCATATTCACTAGATGGTAACAGATCTTGCTTGATCTTACTAATTGGGCTGCTAAATACCCTAAAGGAAAAGTTCCAGTTTGGTGCATTTGTTTCAACTTTTAAAGTGCTACTACTTGTTTAAGCAAGATGAGACCCATCTTCAATTATAATTCTCATTGTTTTAGATTTGCTTTAGGAACCACAAAATGCAAGAAGAGATTTCAAATTTTCTAAGCAAGGATTGTATCATCTATATATCTGGAAAGAAACACCCAGAACACTCACTAGGCTATGAGTTTTCTTATACAATCAAGGAGCATAAGCCTAGGAGAGCCACTGCCCACAGTGGGCTGGACCCTTCAACATCAACCATTAGTCAAGAAAAGGCCCCTGCAGGCCATTCTGATGGAAGCATTGTCTCAATGGAGGTTTAATCTTCCCAGACGACCCTAGCTCGTGTCAAGTTGACAAAAAAATTAAACAGTATAGTAGCTTCCTGAAAATATGTATCAACTTACTTTGAAGACTCAAATGAGACAATTATTTTGCTTTGTGTACCCAGATATGTAACCAAATTTAAACTGCCAAAACAAAATGATAATTGGTTCTCACACCTGTAACATTTAGCTCTTCAAAGGTTAATTGAATTAAACTGAAGAAACTAAGCGATGCACTTTAGGTTGCAAATAATAATAATTATTACTATACTCACATCTGACATCAAATGAGCAAGTGTTTTGACATCCCCATAGATAAACACATTTTCTAATCATACAAACTGCTACTACTGACCCAAAACACCAGAATGATTTTTTTCTAACTGAGATCCACTTGTTAGATAATATTGTCTTGCACTGAGTACAGCATACCATAGACCATGCAGTTAAACATTTCCCAACTCATGTAGATCTCCAGGACTCACTTTCCAAACAATGTAGTCTCCCTGGAGAGGTGCATACCAGCAAAGGGTTTTGTCTCAAGTAACCAGGTAGATGGCTCCTGAATACTATCCTCTGTTCTCCTTGTGTGCCTACATTTGTGCATCTTTACACACACACACACACACACACACACACACACACACACACACACACATACACATACACACACACACACACACTCACACACCAACATATTGGAAGTGTAAGAGATTTATTAGAAAAACTTCTGTGGTGGGGACAAGGGAAAGTGATCAGAAGCTGACAGAATAAACTACTACAATATATTGCTGACCTTTCAGAAGGAAGAGGAGCATGGCATGAAAATTTGATCACTAAAGCCTCAGAGTGCTTTATAGTTCTGAAAAGATTTTGGAAAATTCCCCCATACACGCACACACACACACACACACACACACACACACACACACACAGAGAGAGAGAGAGGGAGAGAGAGAGAGAGCAGAAACTGCCACACAGAAGTGTCCTGTGGCCTGCATGAAGAGGCTTGTCTAAAGTACCAGCCACCTGTCGTTAGTGGCTGGGAGCATGGATCTATGAAGGCTCACGTAAATCCTGGAAAAACAGCAGCTGGATTCTGTCTCATGGCTCCATTCCTTCTCACAGGTGGGTTTGAAGGATACCTGAATGGACAATAGACCTAGTTCCTAGAACATTCTATATTCCCACCTAGGAAGTGGTCATATGAGTGTTCATGCTTGCGATAATTTACCTCATCATACACATTAAGTATGTTTATATATGCCTTTTATGAAAAATGCTATATAAATAGTCAAAATTACTCTAAATTTATCAAGTAAAGGACTGAAGTCACCATCCTAGAAAATTCTGCCTACATACTTTAAGATCAGTCCCACCCTGGCATCAATCAGCGTAAACGATGAACAGTTTGCGTTTTATCTGTATTACTCAGATAATTGCCTCATTTCGCCTTACTTCTCCTTGCTACACAGTCACTGAAGACAAAGGCTCCTGTTCTGAATCATAATATTCTTAGAACTTCTAAGCTTAAAGCTCTATTTTTTTTTTAATGTGTGATTTCAGTCTAGTTGGGGGCACATTGTCTGCTGTGTTCTTCTGGGGTTTCTGCCCAGGCTTGAGGTCTGATTGCTGCTGAAATTGAAAGAGAGTGGCTGAAATTTCAAGTTGTGCAAAATCTGTATCTATTCAGACAGAATTTGGATCAGTGGCCTGTAATATTGGCCAAGATGCATTCCTGGGCCTTTGATTGAGTTCCATTATCTGTCTGCTTTACCAGTCACAACACATAGTTTTCACCATAAAAAGAAAAATCTTTGTAATAAATGGAGACACACACAGCACTCTGCAAAATGAAACACGGTGCCCATTAGCTAGCAGGCTGTTTGAAAACAGGTTTCTTCGGGTTTCCCACCTCCCCTTAGGAACCGCTGTAGGTCTCCAGAGAATCCTCATTGTTCTGCTCAGGGCCCTTTACTACAAAGGCAAGAGCAAGACACAGGCAAAAGCGAGGCTATTCCCCATTAAAAGGAAGAAAGGGGGACTAGAAAGTATATTCGCAATTCTCCAACTGTGAGCTTTTATGTGAATGATTTACAAAAATAAAATGAAAACCTAGCAAGAAATAGAAGATCAGTTTTTATTACTACTGGGTATATTCTAATACTCTCCGCATTCTACAAATGCCTCTTCATTAATGAATATTTCCTTAAAAAAGTCAGAAGTTAAAAAATTTTTTTTACAGAAAGTATGTTCAGCAAATGAGCCCCAGAGCCCACAGTGAAGCCACAAGTAGAGAGTCACCCTTCTAAAACATGTTGTGATACAGCTAAGTTAATACAGCTAAGTTATTAGGTAGGACCCAAATTCAAACCACGGTTTTGAGGAGAATTTTTTTTTCTTGCTATCAGAGCTACATTATTTCAGCTGAATGTCAGAAAATGTGCCCTGTTCTCTGTAGTTCTTCCCAGGGATGTTTCAAACCTGGCCCCTGTGGGTCAGACACATGGTTTTTTGCATTTGTTAATTGAAGCCGCACGTCATAATCTGGCTCCCATTAAAAAGTGTAATGGAAAGGAGTGTCCTTTGGTCAACAAGGAGAGATAAATTTGGAAGGAAATGTATAATATCCTAAAAGAGATTTCATACATCATTGAAGACAAAGGAAAGAGAAGCTAAACAGATCAAAGCTGGGAGCTTTTTTAATCATGTCCACCAAAACATGCCTGTCAGTAGACTGAACACACCTCAGACGAGGATAGGTTTACCACTTGACTTCACCCAATAACAATCTCCAGGCTTAACGGAGCCTGTGTAAAGGGAAATAGCAAAGCTGCATGCACTCTGAATCTTTTTGAAAGGCAGTCTGTTGCTTAAACATGAATTCTTAGAATGTAAAATGTAAGGATAAAGAAGGCTATCTTGACTATGCAATGAATTTGGAACAGGCAAAAATAAACTTAAAATAGCACCTAGAGAAGCTGCAGAGCATTTTCTCGAGCAAGAATGTTGAATGCAAAAGTGCCTGGGGCTTTGGCCTGGAGCTGTGTCTATATAACAAGACTGAGCCAATTATTCTGAGGCTGTTGCCTTTTTTGTTTAAAATAATCCAATGTCTGCAAAACCAATCTGAGACCTTTACGGTTTATGTGATCTAATTTTCAAGAAGGGAGAAACAGATAAACAAACTGCAGTTGCTGATAAGCCATTTCCATAGTAGAAATTCTATAATTAAGGTAAGCGGGAAATGCTTGTCTTTGCTCCTGTGAGTTAAAGCCCTTCCCAATCCAATTTGCCTAGAATACATATAGACCAAATTAATAAACAGATGTCACCAACTTCTATTTTAAAGCACTGCTCCAGAGGAGCTGTCACCTTAGATGACAGTGGTAAAGCTGTTACCTGGGCTTGGAGTTTTATTTCCCATGAACACCTTTATGTGTGTAGAATGGAATGATTGTGCTGTGCCTCCTGCTTTTAATGCAGTATCCATATTTCACAGGACCCGGGAATGTGGAGGAGGAGAGTGTTTGTGTGACATGAAGCCAATCGTAGACGTGAGTCTTCTGAAAACCAAGCAGGTATTTCCAGCTCACTCAGAGCCCAGCACTTTAGCTTCTCTCCCATAGAAATCAAGAAAGTCTAGGACACTCTTTTCCCAGAAGCCACGGAAAATGCACACAGATATTTAAGCTGAAAACATCAGCCATTTTAGAGCCACAACTCCAGTGCTTCCACCGTGTGTTTGGATATCAGAGGTCAAAAACATGAGTGGTGCAATAATGATGCCAATAGTAATAACAATAATAAAATAACAATAGCAGTAATGTAGCAGGGGAGATTTGTAGGCACATTGCAGGACAGGAAGTTTCCATATGGAAGAATAGAGTTTTAAGCAACCTCATAAAGAGAAATGGAAAAGCCTCTCCATTCATGTGTCTATCAGCTCTCAACCTCAGAGGTGAAAAGATGACAAAGAATCCGGGGCTTCAGAAAAGCAGAGCAGAGCAGGAAGGGGAGAAGGGGCCACTGGAAGACGAAGCCATTGGGGATACAAGGATTCCTTGGTATAGCTATACCTTCATGGCCCCACACTGCTCAGGTTTGCTACCAAAATCAGCTAGCAACAACCGAACTAACCAGCTTAAGTTAAGATTTAACCAGCTTAGAGTCTCCCACTCCCTGACATAATTAAGATGCCAATGTTGTTCCTTAGCAAGATCTAGGAACTCTTAAGCACACTCTGTCTCACTTCCTGAACCCATGTTTGGAGCTACTGGCCCCAGAGTTTGTGACAAGTCCCCTCTTCTGCATCATCCTTAACATTTCATTCCAATGGGCATTGCATCTCCATCACTCAAGCGGGCAGAGCCACCACCTGCACCTTGGACTATCTGTCCCAGTCCTGTGTTTACAGTCTCTGCATTCTGCACAAGCACAGAAAAGATGACCGTCATCCAAACTGCGGTACATGTCACCTAGTCTTAATGGAAAACTGTACCATGAGTCATGCAAGCCTCTTGCCATACTGACACCAGAATGGTCATGATCATCCATGGGGATTGTCACATGTAGTCATTCCTGTGTTATTGTATCACTGCTGCTATGAGAATTGCTCTCAGAAAGATGATTCACAAAGGGTATCAGTCTTGCCCTTGAGAAAGTGTATGACAACTATTTATTTCTAGAAGTTCCATGGGATTTTGGCCACAGGATGAGGGCTTTCCACAAGGAAAAGGTGGCATTGCCACTCAGGGGAGGTGTGGGTTGCAGATGGCAGCAGTCTGTGGTTAGTCACTGATTCCGGGAAGTCTAAAATGTACTCATTTGGAGATCTCCAGATAAGTGATTTCTACTGTGTGGTGTGTGTGCGTGTGCGTGTGTGTGTGTGTGTGTGTGTGTGTGTGTGTGTGTGTGTGTGTGTGTAGATGCATTTGTGTGGATGCACACATGTCTGCATAGGTGTTGAGGTCAAAGGTCAACCTCAGGTGGGTTTTTGTTTGTTTGTTTGGTTGTTTGGTTGGTTGGTTTTGTTTTGTTTTGTTTTTCTCAGAAACCATCTGCCTTGATTTTTTGGTTTTTGGTTTTTGGTTTTTTCAAGACAGGGTTTCTCTGTGTTGTTTTGGTACCTGTCCTGGATCTTGCTCTGTAGACCAGGCTGGCCTTAAACTCACAGAGATTCACCTGGCTCTGCCTCCCAAGTGCTGGGATTAAAGGTGTGTGCCACCACCACCTGGCCCTACCTTGATTTTTTGTTTCTCAATGGGACCTAGGATTCCTTGAGTGTGATGTACCGCTTGATCATCAAGTCCAGGGATCAGTCGGTCTCTGTATCTCTGATGGCAGGATTTTAAGTAGGTGCCACATCCTGGACTTCGTTGGGTTGGTTTGTTTGTTCCCACACAGGAAGCATCATTTCCAGGGATGTCAGGGTTTCAGTATGTAATGTTCAGTTGAGCTGATAAGTGACCAAGTGATGTGCTCTCCTGGGTAGCTGGCAAGCCATCCTGGGATGCTGGGAGCTACATAATGCATGTCTGTCCTAGAAGTACTGGCTGGTGTCATCAGATACCCTCTCAGCATAACCTATAATACTGTATCAGAGTCCTTATGTACCAGCTTTTCCTTCCAGCTCCTCTTCAGGAAGTAAGTGAGACAGTTAAACCAGGAAGGTGCATTTCAGAGACCTTGTGGTGTCTACAAACTACTTCTCCCCTCCAGGGCTGACACTGTAAAGCCACCCGGTGTCCCCATGGCCAATGGATGTCATGCTTACCTGCTTACCACTTCCTTGTGTGCTGAACATAGCTCTGCTGAGGTCCTTGCCTTTAAATATGACTTTCCATGTGTAAGTAGATTTCTTCTCCTGCTTTGTATTAAGGCAAACTGTATAAAAGACTATTTGAAGAAGAACATTGATCCCTTTACCAAGCTACTCCAGGAATTTTCCAGATGAGTCCTCAGCCCTTGTCCAATGTGCAACCATCTCCATTTTACAAATGAAAATCTATGTCTGAAAAATCAGCGATAAAAAAAAAACAGCACAAACAGGCATGATGCAGTGTAATTTAGGCAATTCTGAATGTGAATTTTTTTATGTTTTTCTTATTTCTTTTTACTTTCTGAGTTATTGGTTCCTCCCCAACCCAAAACTAGTCCAAGGCAATTATTTACAAAGGAAATTAAGATTTCTTCCAGAGAGAATGAACAGGGAAGGAATGAATGTTTATTTGATTTCTGTTATTAAAATTGAGAACATCTATGGACATAATGAATTACTAATAAGCTAATTCTGTTTATGGTCTATGCTGAAGGATTCTACTCATATTTTCTCCTTTATTATACAGAAAAAATGCTTCTTCTAGCTACATACTGGTGGGGAGCCAATCAACAGGTCATGTCTTACTACAGCAGACCAATGACATTACATCATGGAAGGGACATGGGAACCAAACAGATAGAAGAAAAAAAAAAGAGGAAGAAAAGTAACAAGATGAGACCGGAACACTGTGTGGCCAAACCTGAGCTTCAGCCAGGAGTGGGAATGTATTAAACAAGAACTGTTTGGCTAAAGGCAGATGGGAACTTCCCAGATCTCAAAAGAGCATTGTCTCCCATTCATTTTATCTGTATTGATCACAACAAACATAAATCAAATAAGTTGTTGGGCAAAGGGAGCCTGGAGTTTTAACTCCCCTTGGCTCCCTGTGATTCCAAATACCACAGATAGGAGCCAAGCAACCTGGAGAGATGGCTAGAAACCACATTACAGGGCTCTGCATTGCGAGTGTTAGCCACACCCCAGGTGGGAGTCTACTGAGGCTCACCCTAGGGGCTCAGAGTTTTTCCCACAGCCCACAGGAGAGGAATTAGGGAATAAGACTTGTGAAGACGAACAAGCACTAAGCAAGACAAAGAAGAGGAAGTGGTCCTCAGAATGCAGTTGTGGACAGATGTGGGGCAAAGGGCACCAGTCCAGAAGACAGGGAATCAGGGGACACCATGACCAAGGTGCCTAGGTTTACTTTAACTCTGAGATCCTGTGAGTCTCAGCATTCCTACCACATACCAGATAATTTCTTTAAATGAAACTAGATGCTAAGCACAGGAGTACAGATGGGCAGTGGGATAAATAATGGCTACCTTTCCCTGGAGCAGTGAGTTGGAAGTGCTCCTTAAATTGCAAATCAAATTGTATTATAACCAGAGTATGAAAGTCACTTGTCTGTGGCATTAGTGGGTTTGTTTCCAAGTGTCTAGCAACAGGACAACCACATGAGTTATAGAATTAGAAAACAAGACAACTTCATATAGTCTGCCCACTCCAACCAATTTAGGAGTGACATTTGCAGCCTTGAGCTGTAACTGAATCTTAAGAAAATGAGGAAAGGATGAGTGATTGAATAGACCTGGACCTTTGTACCTCAAGATTAGTCTCTGATGAGGTGATCTGTGGTAATAATGAGGAGTAGAAGTCCTCTTTAACACATATTTTTAAAATTTATTGTTTATATAAAATTTTATGGGTGCCCTAGTGTGTGTGTGTGTGTGTGTGTGTGTGTGTGTGTGTGTGTGTGTGCAGCATGTATATGCAGTACCCGCAGACATCAGAAGAGGGTGTCAAATCTCCTAGAACTGGAGTTACAGATGGCTGTAAGCTGCCACTTGGGTGCTGGGAACTGAACCTGAGCCCTGTGCAAGAACAGTAAAAGCTGTTAACCACTGAGCTATCTCTCCAGGCCCAATATTTTTTTATGAAATTATGTATCAATATCAAGTCAGTGTCACAGACTCATGCTAGGAAACCAGCTCAGATCATTAAAATGCTCACACTGAAGCTATATCAATGACTAAGCCATATGTGGGTATATGCTACCGGATTCACAGGCTCAATTCAGGAAGTGGCATTTGGGAGCTTTTCCCAGTTGTTGGTTATGTACAGACTCTTACGTCAGATATGTACTACTCTATAACTCTGAAATTGATGCTTAAGATAACAAACATTTATCTCAGTCTCAGAGGGTCAAGTTCCATGAGTGACTTAGTTAGATGGTTGATAGTTAAGCTGTCAGTCAGGGGGCTATAACCTGCTACAAGTTGGGGCTGGGTGATCCACTTCAAAGACGGTATGCTCAGCTCATATTGAAACTGGTAGATCTCAGCTCCTTCTTAAATAAACCTCTCTACAAGATTTGTCAAATTCTTCAGTGTGTGTGTGTGTGTGTGTGTGTGTGTGTGTGTGTGTGTGTAATATTGTATTTCATAGTTTCACCCACCAATTCTATAGTATTCTGTTAGTCACAGAGATCAACACTAAACAAAGTCAGAGTTGATTACGCAGAGTGTGGAAACCAGAAGATGAGTCTTTGGAGAGAACATTTTGGCATCTTCTTACCACAATTCCTTTTCAGAGATCATTGACTCCCACTGACTCCTAGTGTTAGTATAAGCTATTTATATTATCTGAATTTGCAACAAAGACTAAATACAAACCCCTTTGACATAAGTAAGTTGTGCAGAAATACACTATAACCTAAAAGCTTTGTTTGCTAGTTCAGAATAATAAGACCTCACGGAATCCAAAATTCTGTCTGTCTCTGGATGCAAATTTCAATGAGATGTTCCCCGATAGTTCTCCAAATGTCTTGCTTGTTCAGTGGGAGATAAGTTTCATTTTGCAGTGCTTTTGAAACTTGAATTAAAGTGATATCCAATCCACTTAGTGCTAGAATCAACAGAAAATTCCACACTCCTTTTTTTTTTTTTTACTGCTACATTTTTTGCTGATGAATGGTTATGGGTGAGTCTGTGGAAAAAAATTAGAATCTGCATAATACATCTTCTCTGGACATAAATATGGTACCGGCTGCCGCAGCACAAATTCTTTGCATTTCAGCATGCCTACAGTCTATTAGCCCCAGCATGACTCACTTCTCTGGTCCTCTTTCCAACCTGAGCACTATGTAATCTTTCTTTACAGAGTTCTCTGATGTCATTTGCCTTCAACTGACAGTAAAGGGATTATCAAAGAAAAAAAATACAAGGCAATTACTGAAATCACATGACAGTCCGCAATTTTCAGTCAAATCTCTAGATGATGTGCAGTAACTGTACATCAGTTCTTACTATAATTGGAACTAAGGGTAACCACGAGTTGTAAATTACTGATACGAACATTATCCCAGTATGTAGCTATGTACTGAGATCTCAGCTTAAGATGGAATCCTTGATCACATGAAGAAGATGCAGTGAGCATGTTGCTTGAGGAGAGAGGGGAGCAAAACGTACCATTAACAAATCTCTACAACTGCAAGGCTCTTTTAGACCAGGAGCCTGTTCTGTTCATGCCCACTGTCTCTATTGTTTCTGTTCTAAAAGTGTTAAAACACCTGGTTATAGTCAGTCAGTCACCATTTCAATAGCTTCAGTTATCTTCCTCAACTGTGGACCTGGCATGCAACACCACCAACCTACAAGACAAGATGGGTTCACTGGTGCAATTGTGGCTTGTTTTGTGGGTGACCAAGAACTTTCTGATTAGCTTTGGGGAGCACTGCATAAGAAAGAATTCACATGCGGTGCTATAAACCTGGTCAAAGGGATTTCTGAATATGTATGTCTATGCCCATAGACCGCTGCTACCATCCACTTTGGCTAGAAAAGCTTTTTTTTCTGAAGTGGATGTTGGTTACTCCAGAGGTTCATAATCGATTGAAGTGCTGAGAATCTGCGAATATTGAATGCTCAGCCCTAACTGAGACATCAATAAGCACCCCTCTGAAGCTCAGGGAACATTCTGGAGGAGGAGACAAAATGAATGTAAGAGCTGGAGGAAGGAGAAGAGTGTTACGGAAGGCTATCTTCTGGGTGTGGCATGGCCATGACTGCTGTGATGACCTGGATGGATCAGCAACATTCCATCACAGACAGGTTTATAGTACCACAGACACCCCTCTCGTCTCTGAGAATATATAAGTAGTTCATTGTTGCTGGGGAATGGGAAGACAATTTCCTGAGTAGTGTAGCCACTGCTAAGTCCCTTACTCATGTTCCTGTAAGAAAATTTAATTAACTTCATGGGGGGGGGGGTCACCAAAAAATGGGAAAAAAAGGAAGATATGTGCATAGATGGTGGAACGATTGAGAAAGAGTAAGGAGACCAGTAAGAGTGGCAGAGGGTAAGAGTGCAATGAGGAGGGGTGGATCAGACCAAAGCACATTATACACATATGTGAAAGGTCACAATGCAGTCCAGTATTGTGTATAACTAATATATGGTAATATTTTTTAAGACATGGCTATAGGGACAGCTAACAACAGGCATTAGGAAGCTGTTAGCACCATAAAATTGGCTTGGTATTGGAAAGCTAACACTGAAAGGGACCTTGGAATCAGCACAGAACACACTCAGACACCAAATTATCAGCACAAAGGAGATTTACTACAAAGGAGGGGCAAATAGGGATGGGGTGGGGGCAGTCTCTGGACCAGCCAAAGACAGCAACAGGTGCTTCTGTAGGAGTAGTTTTTAAGGAGGAAAAGGATAACTCTTTGTTAGGATGAGTTGGTAAGTCCTGAGTGGACATCTTAGCCAATGTAGCCAAATCGTGAATTTTGATCGCCGGACCTTGGAGTTTTAGGCATAAGGAAGTGGTGAAATAAGGGTATAGACCTTGACGGCTAGCTTTAGGAATGTAGTCTAATGGCTTATGGTTTAGCAAGGGAGAGGAAAGGGGGAAGAGCATAGCAAACACCCCAGCGCCATGTTTGCTGTGCTCAGGCCTGCTAGAGCGCCCTTCAATAGCCATTTTGAACTCTTGGCATTTCTCTTCCTCTGACCACTCAGAAGCCATCCTCTGTCTTGAGAGATTCTAAACAACGAGCTCCGAGCTCCCCGGTTTTGACACTGAGTGTGGATTTCAAAGACAATGGAGAATCCCTGGTCCCAACCCTCTGGACTGGCAGTCACAGGTATTGGGTTTTCTTACAGGGACATGAGTAAGGGACTTACCAGTGGCCACACCTTGGCTATGTGAGCAGATCAAAGAATCTTTGCAAAATGACTCCTCCCAATGCAGAAGGCCCCCCGGCCTCCTACCTCACAGGAACTCTAGAGAAGGAGGCTGTGACACTGGAGTCCCTGCTCAGTTTATTGTGCCGAACACTGATGTCAACACTGAGGAAGCATAAGGAGTCTTGTGCATGTGCCCTGCCTTGCCCACTGTTAGGAGACACCTCTTGCAAAAGAACAGCAAATCAAACCTCTCTCACACAGCTGAGAAGCACCCACCTTAGGCAGCTGTCAGTGTGCTCTTCTCCACAGACAAAGCCCTGCCTGCTTATTTTGACCAATCAGAGTATTGCCCAGGGGTTGTTTTGCACAAAGACTAGAAAGAAAGCCAGTGAAACAGGGATGCACACTTGAGTGTGTTTTACTCCAGAGGACTTGATTTTGCTTTTCTAAAAACAGATTGCATAAATCAAAAGACTTTAGGGGGAGAAGATGATTGGAAACAGAGAAACTGCTGTGCTGAGAAATCACTTGGGATGAAATCTTCTGAAATACTGGGAGTCTACCGCAGGGCTGGGATTTTCCTGGAAATCCTTTCAACTGGGTGTCACATTCATTGTCTGTTACTGAGCTGCTGCAGGGAATCCAATCTAGTGCTTAACAAGGATGGAGAGAGCCTCGCAGCAGCTAAGACAAACTGGGGGTGCCCACAGCAAAAGCCGATCAGCCAGCAGTAGCCTTGTGTCCCCTGGGCAAAAAGTCTATGTAGCTTAGCAACCATCAGCCTTACCTCTCATTGCTAATGCAAATGCATCCTGCAGATGCCTCTGAGGGGATCATTAAGAGTGCGCTGCTGCAGTGCTGTTGCTGCAGAGCATGCCACCCAGCTGAGAGGAGCCTGCAGTGTGGAGAATCTCAGAAGACCTGCAGCCAGTAAGTACTGTAAAGCATTACATCATCAGGTTGTCAAGGCAACTGGCCAGCCTGCTTCTCTGAACTCCTGTGGTCCATGCTGACAGATCCTCTAGACAAGGACTGAGCCAAACCAAGCAGAGTAGAGAGGAATGGTCTGAGGTCTGAGGCCTGAGGCGTGACCACCAGCAGGCTCTCTATTCAGAAAGGTGACATTGCCGCCTTGACATCAGTGTGGGGCTGGATAACACAATGAATCACATCCCACCATGAGGAGATGAGTATCTAACTGACAGCATCTCCAAGAAAATGTTTCCTTTGAGTCATCTCAGCATCTGAAAGAGGCTGTGAATCACATAGACAGCCTTTCACTCCTGGGAGCTCTTGTCTCAGGCTTCCCTGTCCATTCAGAATGGAATCTTGGTCAGCTTTGTAAGGGTATATAGTCAAGTCTCACAAACTGGGTAGCTTTAAACAGTAGAAATATATTCTTTTGCAGCTGTTAAGGATTGAAATCTGAAATGAAAGTGTCTTTCAGGGCATGGGCCCTCTGGAGTCCCTAGGAGAAGACTCTGCTAGCTCATGTGTTCCTTAGATTGCATCAGTACCCAACTTCACAAGCAATCCCTGTTCTGTGTATGTCCCTCGTCTAAGAATACCACTCATCTTTGATAGGGACCCACTTGATAACTTTCAATTGATACACACAGAGCTTGTTCAAGCCTGTAGGAGTATTCCCTTGAGTTTGCTTAGGTGACATGGCTGCATTTCTGCCCTGTCCTCTGTAGGTGGAGTTTTCCTGTCCCACAGTAGCTCTCAAATAAACACACTGAGGCTTATATTAATTATAAATGCCCAGCCAATAGCTCAGGCTTATTACTAACTGACTCTTATATTTAAAGTTAAGCCATATTCCTTATTTATGCTCTGCCACGTGGTGGTACCTCTATTAGCATGGCACATTCATCTCCTGCTCCCTCTGTGTCTGACTGGTGACTCCATACTCTGCCTTTTTTTCCCAGCATTCTCCTAGTCTGGCTTTCCTGCCCAACCTTACTCTGTTCAGCTATTGGCTAGTCAGCTTCCTTAGTAAATCAATCACAGTGACATATATTCACACAGTGTAAAGGAATATTCCACAGCAGTCCTTATCTTGTTTATCTTTTGAGGAAAGGGTGCTTACAGCCCAGAATTCCTTTTTCCAATGGGCTAGCCCTAACTGACTGCATTTAAGACAACTTCCAGACTGAACCCCAGACAACCTCTATCTTCATTATAATTTTATCTACATGCTAAGTGACCCCCATCCCTCCTGACTTCCCCCACTACCACCACCATAAGACCTGGTAGTTGACATGACAGTGGCCAGATACAATGATTAAGGGAGAGGAAATGTGTCTCTGAACTCCCTGAACATCTCTGCCATTCCCAGAAAAGACCTGAGTATTTCTCAGCCTTGTTAGGCCATCCCCTCCTTTCTTTAGTCTTCATTCATAAACTCCTGACCCCCTAGGCTGGAGATGTTAGTTTTATTGAGAAGTTTGAATTTATCTCCACCTCTCCTAGTCTCTGCCAAACATAAGAGTCTGATCAGTTGGTGCTCAGCCTTGGTATTGGCTCCATGATGCTGAGGAGGAAGAGGATCCTGCTTAAGGGGAAACCATCAAAAACAGAGGAAGTAGGACTGGGTTCTCCTAACAGTGCTGTAGAGCACAGGCTACAAAGTCCAACCAAAGCCGATCTGGTAAACCTGAGCCATGAAGGAAAAGCGGGCACCCCCGCATCCTGGGAAAGCAAGTTCAGTGCTCTTTAGGCTCTCCATAGCCTCCACCATCACGCCTTTCTCCTCTTCTGTCCTTCTGGCAATATATGCCACATTGATGGGTTGTTCTGACCTAACTCATTTGAAAAGAAGCAAATACAAGAAGACCTGTCACCCTGATCCTTTCCACCAGAAAGGATAGGAGTCATCGTCTCCAGAGGCAGAGCTGGACTTTTATCAGCTGCATTGCGACAGCAGATGGTTCCACATACAAATATTTCCAAGTCAGCTTTCTCTTTTACTAGCTTCCCCATGTATTTGCCTTCCCACCTCTTACCACCTTAGAAATGCAAAGCCCTTGCTTTTGTGTGGCCCCCTCTGTAAAAACGTATGCACAGACTGTTCGTCATAGGGAAGACGCCATGTATACTCGTTCTCACTCATATCTATGATACCATGTTCATGCATGGGGCACCCACATGTAAACTTTTGTGTGAGTGGTTTCCTTTTGCTATTCTGTCTTTGGTCAACCTAATGTACAGGGCTTTCATAGAGCTCTTCCCAGAGAACCTGAGATGGGTAGAGGGGAAGGGCCCTTTTCCTTTCCTGTATAAAGACACCAAATGTCACCCTGGCTTTCCTCTAAGCAGTCCTTTCCAAACATCTCTCAGGCAAAAGTTTCTCACCTAGTGAATCACTTGGCCAGAATGGCCCAGGAAATAACACTCACAGTGGGATGGGCCTGCATTTGCTCTTTCTCTAAAGACGTCGTTCCTGCCAAGTTAGCACAGAGCTCCTGCATTGTTTCTACTGTCAGGCGCCCGCCAGAAGTCTTTGGAAAATTATTCTTGTGCACTGAAGCAATTGGGTGGGGAATTCAACTCTCGGGAGCATGGACAGACCTGGAGGCAGTGGCATCTCACTCGTGGGCTTTCTCTGAGGAGTGTAGGATGAGGCTCTAACAGTGGCTGCCAGCAGCTAACACTGTGTGTGTTCTTTGAAACATTACCCTTAATAACTGGATTAAGGCTACTAACTCTGAAATAGAGATTTTCTTTCTGGAAATAAGAATTTAATGAATTCTGGGTGAGAAAGGGTTTCTGGGTAAATGAAGCAGAGCTATAAGAACATGCTGCCAAAACCAAAGAAAGCAATTGAGCCAGGAGAAGGTTTCAATCCCATGTCCAACCCCAAGTTCTTCCCAGTCTGAAGTCACTCCCCTCCCCATCTTGAATCCAGCTGACTATGTTGCATCTTTCTGGATGTTTCCCACATAATCTCATTTAATATGATTATGTAGCTGTAACAAAGGGACAGATAACTCCTGATTCATGATTCCATTATGATCCATTCTCCTCTACTTTCCTTCTTATATGGCTCTAGGTAAGTCAATGATTGCTGTGTTGTAAAATGGGAGGTCTCATTTCTAACATCATAAGGTAGCTATGATGGAAGAGCTAACTACAGAAATGCTGGATAAATACCTCCTCTTGTAAGGTCCTGTGCATAGTTTCATTATATACAAGAGGCACCCGGGAGCCTCAAAGGCTGAATGATATTCTCTGTATTTGGTTGGAACCTCCAGCTCACTCCTGCTTGATCCAAAAAGTCCCATTCCTTTCTCTCCAAACCCCACCCTCTCAGAGAATCTCCAACAAAGAAAAGGCACCAAAAAGCCCAGTTCCTCATTCTTGGTGGCTAAGGCAGCTCCTCCCCTGAGGTTGCCAGCAGCCCAAGTCTCCAGCTAAAGCTCTCAGCTTTTGACCATACTTGGGTACAAACCCAGCTTGTGGCAGACACATCATCACCCCTCGCCTACAGGTGAGTGATTTCTCCTGCCTCAGTCTCTGGAGCTGGAGAACTCACTTGGCAGTTGCTTTGCTCAGCTAAACCTGTCCTTCGCGTTTTCAATTCAGCTTGATCCCTGCCCCTTTCTTTTGTCCCCTTCCCCATCTCCTTCCTCCTCTAGTTCCTTTACCACTGCACCCTAGCCCATTCTAACACAGACCTCCCCTTCTTCTCTTCAGAATGACACCCTCAGGGTCATTTGCTGCTGTTTTCTGCCTGAGTCAGAAGCAGCCACTTTAACTTTTCTTCCCAGTTTAATAAAGGATCTCTCTGTGAAAACAGGTGTTTGGGTGTGGTTAGTGCCTAATCCTGGGTCTGGGAGGGAGCCCCACTGTGTGAGAGTCCCCTCCAGGGATTATTTGCAGGAATATAGGTGAGGGGTTACTTACAGGAGGAGAAAATATTCAAAGACAGCTGTCTCACCAAGATCCACCCCAGCATGAGTGACAGATCACAAAAACTGGAAAACTGGAGCACACTGCACAGCCTATAGGCAGCTTAATAGGTAGGAGATTGTCTTTTCCAGGTTGCTCAGTTCCTGTAAGCCTCTTCCAGGCAGCTTGTCTGGTCCTTGTTTGTTCTCAGCAGGCAGTTGGGGTGTCTCTGCCCCCTTCAGGATGCTTGGCTGATCTCTGCTTCTTCCAGGTGGCTTGTCTTGTCTGGGAGTGACCCTGAGCAGGCCTTACTGCATGTATATGTTGTTTGTGAGGAGAAGAACCTAGTGAATTGTTCAATTTCAGGGACTTCCTGAAGCTATTGTGAGTTGTTTATTTCCTTCAGCTCCCCTGAAGGATGAAGTGTTTTAATTCCCTATAAACACCCTGTCTTAAAACATCCTGTTGTTTCATCTTTCCTTTTATTGTCTATATATCTTAAGAAGTTTTCCGCCAGGCGGTGGTGGCGCATGCCTTTAATCCCAGCACTCGGGAGGCAGAGGCAGGCGGATCTCTGTGAGTTCAAGGCCAGCCTGCTCTCCAAAGCGAGTTCCAGGAAAGGTGCAAAGCTACACAGAGAAACCCTGTCTCGAAAAAAACCAAAAAAAAAAAGAAGAAGTTTTCCTCCAAGATGAAATGTCAGAGGACACTGCTACAGAGCAATCAGAATATGAACTCTGCCTCGCAAGGCAGCAGTGACTAGAGGCATAGTCACTTCCAGGTCAATACTGCTTTCACAGTTCTCTGGCCACTTTGATGTGAGGCTCCCAACTCTCAGTTTCCTCCTAGGAGTCCAGTGCCTCATGGAGTCTCCCTCAGTCCAGCGCCTTTTGGAGCCATCTTTTCCAGAGAATGGCTGTCTGATTGTTCAGACGACATCTCCTCTCTCACAACTAGGCTTTTCTATTTTTACTGCCCTCAGCTTCCTGAAGTGATGGCAGCCATACACTGCTTAAAATTTAACTAGTGATGGTCTTTTTCCTTGCATTTCACTTAACAGTATGACAAAGGGACGTGGAATGGGTCCTTCATACTCAAAGAGTTCTATATTCCATAGATCTGATTTAATTCAACCAATTTTGGAACAAAAAGTTTTTTTCTAGGCTTGAGAGTTCATAAAGTACTTAATGGGCAAGCATAAAGACAACATTGATTTTTGTAACATGCCTCTAAAATACAGGCATGGTGGTTCAAGCTTGTGATCCCAGAGATGGGGAGGCAGCTCCAGGGCATTGAGAGACTCTGTCTCACAAAAATGAGGTAGGTGGTGCCTGAGGAAAAGCAGCACCTGAGATTGTCCTCTGGCCTCCACATAAGCATGGGCACATGTGCAAACACACACATATATACACACAGACATACACAAACATGCACACAGACACATACACATATGCAGGTACAGGAAAAATGTTTTTAAAACTTGCATTCTGGATTAAACATGCAGAGCTTTTTCGTTGTGATTTTATATTAGTTTTTGCATTACTATAACAAAATGCCTGTGATGAACAGTTTTAAAAAAGGACATGATATTTGACTCACGGCTTCAACAATGAGTTAACCCAGTTGCTTTGAAGATATTGAAGAGCCTACCACCCCCACCCAATACCCATAGGGTGGGGGTTCCCTCCTGGGCTCCAGATTAAGCACAAACCACACCCAAACACCTGTTTTCACAGAGATATTCTTTATTAAGGGGGATGAAAAGTTAAAGTGGTTGCTTTCTGACTCAGGCAGAAAAACAGCAGCAAATGACCTTGCAGGTGTAATTTTTAAGAAGAGAAAAAGGGGAGGTCTGTCTTACAATGGGCTAGGATGTGGTGGAATATTTTGACTGAGCATGTAAATTAGGGGAACAAAAGGGGGCTTTTGATTGCTAGACTTTAATGCTTTGATAGCTGGACCTTGGTAGTCAGCCTCAGGAGGAGGAAGTGGCCATATTAGCGAATAGACCTTGGTGGCTAGCTTTTGGAATGTAATCTAATGGTTTTTAGCAAGGCAGAGGAGATGGGGGAGAAGCCTAAGGCCTGCCAGAGCCATGTTTGCCAGGCACGGGCCAGTTAGAGTCCCTTCAGATGTGATGAGACTGAACATCTTGGAGTAATGCATGGCGGGGGAGGTGTGTTTACTCCATTGCAGCTGGAAAATAAAAGAGACTGGAAAGGAATGGGTCCTAATTACCCCTCTATGCTTTGCCACCAACCATCTTACTTCCTCCCCCCGTGGCAGCACCTCTTAAAGATTCCCTCACTTCCCAACGTCTCCATTATCTTAGGACCAAACTTTCAACACATGAGCCTTTGGGGACATTTTTGATCCAAACAAAAGCATATTATTTCCTAAGCAATACAGTATAAAAATATTTTGTGTAGCATTACATTGAATTAGGCTCTATAAACAATCTAGAGATGGTTTAAAATATCAAAGGAGAAAATTACAATAATTTAGTCTAATGATCTTAATTTGCTTCCTTTTCAATTCTAGAATCTGGCAATTCTTAACTCTGTAAAGTAAAATCCATGTCCCCATGGGCTGAACAGCAAATGTCGGTTTTATACACAGAAAGGGGCTAAGGCAAACAGGAACAAGATAAGAGAAACCCTGAAGGGTCACTGCAAAGTTATTTTCTTTGTAAAGAAGGGACAGGGAAATAGAACAATAGGAAAATAATTGCTTATTTAACAAGGGTTTCTTTCTGGTCACCTCTATTGTGTAAGGATTAAAGTAGAGGGAATTTCATTATCTTGACAAATGAAGCTGGCCTGTTTGCAAAATTCAGCTGTTGTCTCTCTAATCCTGCTTTCTCTGAGGTCAGATACACATCTGAGTTCAGCTTGGCGACATGGAACTTTAGCCTCAGTGGCTCCATTTTGATTTGGGGCCTGGTCTGTTGGGATTTAGTACAGAAATTGGTAAGAAACAATGTCTACTGTAATTTTTACTTAGCAAGAGTGTATTGGAGTGTATTGGAGCAAATACCATTACCAAGCCGTCAGCTGTAAGGGCCCACAGACTTTTTGGTACCTGAGGACTTGGGGTCAGCAGGAAGGTCCTGGAACATCCTCTGAAGCTACTATAAGAAATGAGCTGTTATGGTCCATTTCCAGTATGAGATATGCTTAGAATTCAATAGTTGCAGATAAACAGGTGCTAGGTCCTTCTTTCCCTTGGTTGGTGAGTAGCACCTGCTTGTCTCCAGACTCTGAGTTCAAAAGTTACAGGCAGTGTTAGAATCTGTGTGACTTGGGTCCTAGAAGACTAACAAGGTACAGTGAGGGAATGAAGAAAGGACAGACAAACAGACACATCACAGTAAAGCTGGGATAAGGTGGAGGACTGCTCCCTGCAACTGGGAACCTTAGTGTGTTGATTAGGAACAGCACAGTGCGAGGGATTAGCTAGTCTGGGTAGGAGGTCTGCAGAAGAACAGTCTAAGGCTGTAAACATCCAAAGGTAGGAAGCTGTGACTGCTGGTCTTTGCACACACTGATCAATCCCTCATAAATACTAATTGTGGGACCCCCAAGGAAAGCTTGGCCATTATTCTAGAAACTGTATGGGTAACAATTTTGCCAATGTCCCATGGGCACAAGGCCTTGGAGTGGACAGCATGGCTGCGGCCATGTCAGCAATACATATTCACTCAGGGATTCACTCATTCAAGGCTTCCCCTACTCCTTACAAAGCAGACTGCTATGTGACTGAGGCCTCGATCAGAAAAGGGGGCAGTCTCAAGCCCGAATTTATTCATTCAATAAAGTTTTGCCTCCTATATCAATAGGATGAGGAACCTGAGAAGGTGGCTATGCTGGATTGTGAATTTCAAATGGCCCCGCCAATGGGGAAAAACAGAACAGAAATTTCTCATGGTCAAATCAGCGTGCCAGCCACCATTGCTTTTCTCTATGCCGGCATCCCTTCTGCAGAATGATGTGTTTAAAATGCTTCATTTTCACCAGTCCCTTGAATTTATTATGGTCTCATAACAGTATGTAACTGTGTAATGCAAGCCCTCCCTAGGCCAGGCTCTGGGGTGTTGGTCCTACTGATGCAACCCAAGCTTATGGCCCTGGTCCTCATGGACTACAGATTTGGGGCTAAGAAAAAAAAATGCTGGGCTTCTGGAATTGAAAACCAGCTCCACCCAGAGTGATATCCAGCTCTGGACATAAAAACCACCACATTCCACCTTTGCAAGGGAAAGTATTTCAAGGCATCTTATTGTAGTTGGCTTAGTCTTTTGCTGTGTGGGCAGTAAGAAGCTGCTGACAGATTTGATTTCCCATCACTTGAAAGGGAATCTCTGTTTTCTCTCTCAATCCTGTGGTCAGTTATAAGCAAAGGCTGACAAGCAGTTAGAGGGATTTCGATGCCTGTGGAAGGCCACCATATGAATATCTGTACACCACCCCACTTCCTTAACTCTTTGTTGACTCAACAGCACCAAGGTGAGGCTCCTTTAGCTGTCTCTAGAAAACTGGGTCAGATTTTGATAAGAAAATAACTGTTAAAGCTTCTTGGAAAAAAAAAAACTGTAGGACGTATGGACCAGCACTTAGGACCTAAGAAAGAATGATGGATGGGGGGTGGGAATATGAGACAGGTCTTAGTGCCGGTAAACATAGCAATTCAAAGCAGAGAAAAGGGTGGAGAAGGATAAATAACACTAAGAATGTTTGAAAAATCCATAGAGAAGGATTATTTTGTGGGAAACCTTCCTCTGAGTTGTTGTTCAGAGCAATACAAGAAACTTCCAGAATAATATAGGCTACTGTCATTGCCCCGTGACCTCCCAGAGGCTGAAGGTAAGATCCTCTTGCTGAAGACACTACACATTTCAGACAAAGGATTTGGAAGAATCAAGCTGGACCTGACTTGGAAGCCTCTTCCCAAACAGTATCAGAAGGTGCTATGCTAGCTGCCAAGGGAGAAAAAGAATCAATAGTCCTACACAGCTGTTAAGTCTATGAACCACAACAACGACCATCCCAGCAAGATGTCCCCAAGAGTGCAACAGGGGCACATATATCTTAGGGGTAAGCAACAGATGCCCAATTGGCCTTAACCAATAAAGAATTGGTTAACCAAATAGGGAATTCATACCTGTACTATAAACTTAGCTGACTACATGTGGCTAAGGAAGTCATGGATCCTAGAAGAGAACTGGCTACAGCCATTTTCCTAAACCAGTATAATCCCTAACTGCATTCTAAATACTTGCCCTTGTATCTACAGGTGAGTGCAGCTCTCGTCCTCTCCTTAAAGAAGCTTACTTTTACAGCAGATAAAGATCCACAGTTGGCCACGAGGTGCCCAATCCTCACTGACACATCTAAAATTAAGGCTCATGGAACCTCTTGGAAAAGGAGGCAGAAAGACTGTAAAAGCCAGAGGACCAGGACATCTGCTGTGAGACTGCGTCTTCTATACAGTACAGGGGAAATCTCAGCAATATGTCTGCCTGAACGAGACTCGCGCAGTGATAGCACCAGATGACATGCTAGTGTGACTGGGGGAACATCACACGCCTCCACAGGTGAAAAGCAGCTGGCAATTAATGGCTGCTAAGAGGATAATCAGTCTTCTCCATAGAAAAACCCCTGGTAGGTTATCCAACCTTGACTGGTCAGCCCTAAGCCCGTATACATACAAGCAACACTAAGTGATGGACTCATCAGGTTGTGTGTGCATATATGCATCATACATACATAATGTATGTATGTATGTGTGTGACAACAATAACTGAAAAAAGTACGAATTTGAAAAAGAGCGGGTGGGATGAAAGGAGCTGGGCAGAGAGGAATGAAAATGATATAAATACAGGACTCATTTATGAAATTCTAAAAAATAAAAATAATTTAGAGCAGGGAAGAGGTGCAGGCAGGAGAATTAGGAATTCAAGGTCACCCTTGGCCACTAGTGTGTCCAGGCAAGCTTTGGCTGCAGAAGACTTTATCTTAAAAACACAAAAACAAAAACACATTGATATTTTTATCCTGTGGATCCAAGAGTTGCCAAACTTTACTTCTCCCTTGCCAACTGAAAGTTTCATAACAGGCAGAATTTGGGGCTCCTACCCCCAGAACTTTGAGTCTAGTAAGTCAGAGGTGGAGCCTGAGAATGTACACGTCTGACATTCTCTGGTAAGTCGAGGCTGCTCTTCCTGGGATGGGTAGGGTGGGGGTGGGAGGAAGACAGTGGGAAGAACTTATGAAGAATTATCTGGCAATATTTGCATTTAAATATGACACTGGCTTTTTTCTAGGCTTACTAAACTTCTCCCCTTAGGTCCTTGTCTCCCTTGCCTCTGCCCAGGGTTAGGCTACCCTATTGCAAGGCTGTGCCCCAGGTCAGGGTGCAGACTTGCACCATACTTGGTTCAAAGCAAATTTTTGAGAAAACTGGAGTCTTTGTTTTTTTGGTTTTGTGCTTGTTGCAGAAGGAAGCTACTGCTAGGTCCTGATGTCTGGCTTCTGGCTCTGGGTCACCGGCTTCCCCTGCTGTTGCTAATGGCCTCTAGATGTTTCTGGTTGTTATTGCTGTAGAGTATCTCAGTTCAACTTTTTCTCTCATAACTACTGGCATCAAAGGCAGCTTCTTCCAAGTGGGAAATGATCCATTTTCTCTTCAGGTTCCAAAAGTCTCACTGTGAAGACAGGAAAATGCTGTCTGGATAAAGATCCCGTGGTCTTATGCCCTCTATTTCTAGCCTTGTCTCCATGCTGTTGATTGAATATGCCAGGCATGTGTCTCCAGGCTTGGTACTGGCTCCTGCTGTAGATTAGAGCTCACGTCTCTCAAAAGATCATATACTGAAAGTTCAGTTTCTAGTTCGACATCATTGGGAGGCGGGTCGGGGGGTGGGGTACTGCTCATGCTGACAGACTAGAGGGAAGGTCTTTAAGTCAGTAAGGACATATTCTCAAAAGGGACTCTGGACCCCTAGTCTCTTCTCTCTTTCAACACACACACACACACACACACACACACACACACACACACACACACCCTCCATCTAGGTTTTCTCTTTTTCCACAGCCAGCATCTCCTATGATACGTATCTATATGTTTTATACATCTATTTATTACTGGTCTGAATTTTACCCACTGGGTGTAAGCTTCATGAAGACAGGGATTGTAGTCCATCTTACTTGTAGACATGACCTTGAGCAGTGTTTGATCTTTAGTAACTGATACCCACTAACTTCTGAATGAATCAACCACATTTGTTTCCCCTGATTTCAATGCATACCCTGCATGTTTTATCAATAAACAGGATTATGGATCTCAGCTAAAACCTAGATGCCATAGTTTGGTAAAGCTAAGCCACATGTAAATTGTGTTAGACCAATACCCACACAACCTGCTACTAGGAGAGCTTCTCCAATCCCCCTCCACCAAACTATAACAAATCCATTCAAAGTCCCTAGAGTGATCCATTTTTTTCATGAATACTCAAATAAACTAAGCAGCTTTATTCAGTGTGTCTATATAAATAAACTTTTATGTGTGCTTCTAGAAAATTAGAAAGAAATGTGAAAAATGTAAATGGTGAAGAAATAAATAGAAACAAGTCAAGGATAAGATTGATCAATCAACTCTGCTTGGCTAATGTATAAATGGGAACAAGTGACATTAATGTTACAAAGCAATTCAGAAAAGATTATCTCAATATGGCCCAAGTAAAGTAATGAGAAAAGATAAATATTTATGAGTTTCACTAATATACATAAATCACCATCCAATCCTTCTAAGCCATTGACTCAGGTGAGATGACATTAACATGAATTCATAGTTTATGTTGACCTGTACTGCTACAGACTTCTCTACATGACAAGCTGTGGCAAATTTCTCCAGTTGCCTGAAAAATATCTAGATTATTCAGCAATGTGCTCATGATTATTTCAGAGTTTTATGCTGTCTCTTATTTGTTGGGTGGTATCTATCATTTCCATACTCTGAATAAGATGCCTTTGGGTGACAGATGGTTTATCATTTCCTTATTATATGACCCAAAGTTACATAATCTTTAAAGAGCTTGTGGGTCCTTCCTGAACTGGAATCATTCTGTGTCAGACTGAAGGATGAGAAAGGCAGCCATGCTCTATGGGTCTTCTAGCTAGACATTGCAGATGAGCAGAGAAAGACACATTAAAAGCCGTCATCTTTCCTTCCATGTTTCACATCACTTGGTTTAAGGCAATTCTTCTAAAGTGGCTGTCATCAGAATGGGTGCCTACACAAGACTGAAGGACAACCCTATCGCTCCACACGCTGTAAATAGACTTGATCTCTGATTTCTCAACAGCTTTATTGTGCTGTTAGTAGTGACTCTGATGAATTCAATTCAGTGAGAAATCAGAAAACACAGAGACAGCAAAGAAATAAAATATATTTTCTGGCTTCAATGAAAAGTAGCCATAATTCCACTTGGATGGTGATTTGTGGCGCCACACACCCAGCTGTCATCACAGCGTCCCTGGACTTTCTGCTGCCCCCTCAGCACTCTCCAAACATTTGGCTCAGCTGCGCTCGTGTCCTGGTGTTTTTCTTTGACAAAAGGGCATTTGTGCAGTAATCCATTTAAGTGGAAAAGAATGACTCAATCTTTTTTGCCTTTGATGGATGGAGAATAGAAGATCAGGACGCCCTGCCCCTCAGGGGAAACACAGTAGAGAGAACATATATAACAGTAATAAGGAAGAAGAGGTCATGGATTTGAGAGGAAGTGGGAGGGATAGGAGAGAAGTCGGGGGAGAGAAGGTGGAAACAATATAAATACAGTACTCAGATCTGTAATTCTCAAAAACTTAAATTAGAAAAATACAACAGAGAAAGCAGTTTTCTTGTATAATTTAAGACTTCTGTGTAATTGTGATATTGCTCTCTCTCTCTCTCTCTCTCTCTCTCTCTCTCTCTCTCTCTCTCTCTCTGTGTGTGTGTGTGTGTGTGTGTGTGTGTAATTTTGAGGGGTGGGGCACTGGGATAAAATCCAGAGCCTGGAGCATGACAGCCTCTATACCACTACTGTGCTTCACCCAGTCATCAATGTGTTTTTCTTAATAATTCCTGAAAAGTCAGGGAAATTAATTTTGAATTGTTGAACTTGTGATGTCTTGAGCATGACCCTTTAGTTAAAAAATGTATTAAATGCAAAATAACAAATGATTGTAACTCTTTAAATCTTTCTGCTTGTTTTTGTTCTCTCAAAAGTAAAAAGAGATGTTAAAATAGGGATTTTATTTATTCAACTTATTTGTTCATGTTAGTTAAAAAATGGTTTCAATGAAAGTTACTAAGTGTCTGTAGCTAGAGTTTTTCTCTCTGGGTCCTGCCAAGCCTCAGCAGTCCCTTAGCCCACTTATAAAATAAACATACAGACGCTTATATTATTTAAACTGCTTGGCCATTAGCTCAGGCCTACCATTGTCTAGCTCTTACTCTTATACTCAGCCCATTTTTATTAATCTATATGTTGCCACGTGTTCCATGGCTTTACCTGCTGCCTCTACATGATGCTCCCTGGATGGCAGGCTGGTGTCTCCTCCTCTCCGCCTTCCTGTTCTCTCAATTCTCCTCTCTGTTAGACCTGCCCATACTTCCTGCCTGGCTACTGGCCAATCAATGTTTTATTTATCAATCAATCATCCACAGCAATTGTCAATGAAGAAAACAGGAGAGACCTCTTCTGGAAAATAGTGCTAGCTACCATTGTAATTACTGTTCTATGGTTGTTGAGAGACATCACTACTGAGGTAACTTATAAAAGAAATCATTTAATTTGAGAACTGGATTAGAGTTTCAGAAGGTGAGTCCAGGACCATTATGCAGGATGTGTGGCAGCTGGCAGGCAAGGCACTGGAGAGCTGAGAGCCCACATCCTAATCTAAAAGTTTCAGGAAGCAAGACAGAACCTGGCTTGGGATTTTAGAACTGTAAATCCCATCCCCAGTGATGTGGGGGGTCCCTGCGGGTGTCAAACAGTGAAGAGATAAGAATGAAAACCCGGTACAGACTGACTTCCCTAGGCGGGTCATTGTCAGCGTACTTAAATCACAGTACAATCTGGGGAAAGTTTTCCAGAAATAATCAGTCCAATCATTCCAATTCCAGGAGCACACTAAAGCTTAAGGTGTGACTACATAGAAACTCCTTTACACAGTACATGTGACCATGAGGATGAATTCTACAGCTAAAAGGCCTAGAATCTAGTGTGGTCTCTAACTGATAACATAGAGAACAGCAAGCCACAAAGTACATGTGACATCTCCCCTAAGGATGGGTAATGGTATAGGGAGGGAAGAGTCTGGGACAATCATTCTGGGGAATTTGGGTGAGGTCTGCCTCTATTGATAGCAAAAAGGTCACCAGGTCCTTAACAAAACCCACTCTCAACTTTCTGGATGGAATACAGGTATTTGATTTTTTTTTTTTTTTTGTTTTTTTGGTTTTTCGAGACAGGGTTTCTCTGTGTAGCTTTGCGCCTTTCCTGGAGCTCACTTGGTAGCCCAGGCTGGCCTCGAACTCACAGAGATCCGCCTGCCTCTGCCTCCCGAGTGCTGGGATTAAAGGCATGTGCCACCAACGCCCGGCTGGTATTTGATTTTTATCTCCTTGGTTGAGAAGACACTCATCCCTGTGTGATTAATATTCCTTGTTCTCTTAGTGGTTCTCTGTGAGTACAAGGACCTCCGTGCCCCCAACACAGCAACATATCATCCCCAACAAAGCCACACCTCGTTTTTTTGTTTATTTATTTGTTTGTTGTTACATCCCAACCAACATTTCCCCTCCTTCCTCACCTCCCAGCCCCCCCTTACCACCCATCTCTCCCCCCCCCCCCATTCCACTCCTTCTCCTCTATTTCTCTTAGAAAAGAGAAGGCATCCCATAGATATCAGCCAGCCATGGTATATCAAGTTGCAGTGAGACAGGGCACCTCCTCTCCTGTTAAGACTGGATGAGGCAATCTGGTAGGAGGAAAGGGTCCCAAGAGAAGGAAACAGAGTCAGAGACAGTCCCTGTTCCCACTGTTAGGAGTCCCACAGGAAGAATAAGTTATACAGCGGTAACATATATGCAGAGTGTCTAGGTCAGTCTCATTCAGGCTCCCTGGGTGTCAGTTCAGTCTCTATGAGCTCCTATGAGCCCAGGTAAGTTGATGCTGTGGGTTTTCTTGTGGTACCCTTGAACCCACTGGCTCCAACAACCCTTCCTCCCCATCTTTCACAGGATCCCCAAGCTCCACCTAATCTGTTTGGCTGTGTGTCTCTGCATCTGTTTCCATCAGTTGCTGGATGAAGCCCCTTTAATGACTGCTAGGATACGCACCATTCTATGAGCATAGCAGAATATAGTTAGGAATCACTTCATTGGCTTTGTTTTAGCCAAAATTGTGTTTGGTTCTATCCTAGGTCTCTGGGCTGTCCTGCTTCTTGTTCCTGCTTCTTGTTCCTGGCCCTCAGGGGTGGGCTCCCTCTCATGACATGGGTCTCAAGCTGGGCCAGTCATTGGTTGGCTACACCCACAACTTCTGTATCACCTTTACCCAAGCACTTCTTATAGGCCAGACAAATTGTAGGTCAAAGGCTTTATGACTGAGTTGGTGTCTCAATCCCTCCACTGGAAGTCTTGCCTTGTTGCAGGAGATGGGCAGTTCAGGCTCCTTATCCTGCTTTGCTGGGAGTCTTCGCTGGGAGTTTCCAAGGCACTAGGTTTGTAGCTCCTCCCAGAGATACTCCCAGATTCCAGTTATCTCTCCCTCCATCTCCCCCACCTGATCTCAACTGTTCTCATCCCCCCATCCAGACCCCTCTCCCATCCAACTTGGATGACCATTCTATTTCTCCTTCACAATGAGATTTGTCCGTGCCCTCCCCATGCCCTCCCAGCCCTCCTTGTTACTTGACTTCTCTGCAAAGCCACATCTCATAATCCTTCTGAAACAGTTCCAGTAACTGGGGACCAAGTAGGCAAAATATATGAGCATATTTTTAGAGTTTATCTAATTATCTATAGTGAGTTTAGTTCTCATTCAAACCACCACAGTTACTGAGTATTCTCTTTTTATTGGCTAGGGACATTCAGAGATACAGAACCTACAATATGTACACATAAAGATGTCTATTGAAGGAACTGATTCACACAAGTGCAAGGACAGCAAGTTTCAAATCTGCAGATCCAGCCATAGGCTAGAAACCCAGACAGGGATCAGTGCTACAGTGCTGAGAAAATGTCACCATCAGTATCCCCAGTTTCCACTCAAGACTAGAGCTCACTGGACAAGATTAACCTACATTATGGAAGGTGGTCTGTAAATGATAACCTTAGCCATACATGAAAAACACCTTCATAGCACCTTATTACAGCCAAATTAATATGTGAAATTAGCCACCAAATACTAAAAGTAGGGAGTATATTGGGAATCCAACTAAGAATAGGAACTACCTGAATTATTCTTTCCCATAAGGAACAGTGTATATCATTAATATATCCCTCATGAGAGTAGGCCATTATCCCCAGTAACAAACTGTATTATGCATATTTGTAAATGGGAGTCATCAAAATACAATATGATTATTCATAACCTTAGTAGCTTATACTTTCCACTTATATATCTTACTTATTTTTTTTGTGTATGGTGTTTTCCCACATGTATGTTTGTGTGCCATGTGTGCACAGTGCTCTCAGAGGGCATTGGATTCCCTGGAACTGGAGTTACAGGCTGTTGTGATCTGTGTGTGAGTGTTAAAGAGCAGCCAGTGCTCTTAATCACTGAGACATCTCTCCAAACCACAGTTATATATTTTAAATAAAATAGCTTTTATTCACAATACTTCCTGTTCTAAAGACAACATATGAGCAAAATGGTGATTTATCTTATACTGAACTAAATTCATCACAGGTAATTAGAAAAACTGTATTTTAAAAATAGACACTGAGAACACCTCCAAGAATACAAATGTGGGGTTCAGGAGAAGATAGCACAAGAGAAGGGGACTGTACCAGGTAAGGCTCACATTTATATTCCATTTTATCTTGAGGACATTCTCTAGTCCAGGAAACACAGGATGACTAGAACTCACAGAAAGAACAGTGGGATGGCCTAGGGTATCACAAAATTGTGTTCCAAACTAACAGAGAAGCTAGAAATTAAGGGAGAAATTCTGGAAAGTATGTAGCTACAGGATCAGAGGGAACATCTAAATTCTACACCTAAACTACTGCCAAGCCCTTGGATGAACCCTGAACTATGTATGTCCAAGTTAGACTATAAAATCCAGCATGCATTTCATCTGGAAAGAAAAAGGAACTGAGCAGATGTTCTAGCAGTGGCCCAGCACAGAAGAGAAAGAATTTGGACGTGAGTTCTGTTAATAACCTCATTGGATAGACCCAGACTATTGAAGACTACAATCTTGCATAGCCAATATGACAATGTTGTGGCTTCTCTTTGTGCCCCAGGAGACTTTGTTGCTAGCAAAGTGAGCAGTGTGGTCTGGACCACATCAGTGCTGGAGGACTGATGCATCATCATTTGCTGCACCATGATGAAAAATCACTACCACTAGATTTGCAGTGGTAACTAATTCCTGCCCAGAGTGGTAAAACATTTTTATTAAAAGGCAATCTAGTGAACGGGGGTGGGGACCAGCCATCTAGTTACTGAAATGGAAGAAAGAAAATAATAAATATTTAATCATCAAAATCCACATTTATATGGCCACTTCTTCAACTAGGTATCTACATGAAGCCTAATGGAATGCATTTTAGTGGACTACAAAAAGTCCCAATGAGTATTAGTAAAGACAATAAAGCATTTAACAGAACAGAACAGGGATTTGTAAGATTTCTTGGACTTTAAAACACTTTATTTGTAAGAATTACATCCATTGCACTAAATATAGTAAATGTTAAACTTGAGTTTGAAACATATTTTATTAATTTATATAAACAATGATAATATTTAGTATTAATGCAAATTGCACACATTTGAAGAATTAATGAGTGGCTGGAACACATGGAGTTTTTCTTAGCATTTCTTTACAAATATCTTTAGCATTTGGCTTAATTGACGACAGCAATGGCTCATATATAGTTCTGTATTAAATATGTTAAAGTAACATATATCACAGACACTGAAAATTCCCCTCAATACTCATGGAAAATTGTGAGTGAAAATCTTGGAATTGTTATGGAAGTACAGTGGCCCTCATGGGTCATCTGAAATGATGTCAAGACCCTTTGGGAATCATGTTAGCAGAGAATTCACATGTACACAGACTTATATGGATGCACTTCTTTTGTGCTTTCCCTGCTGTGGTGATATATTGTGTGTACCCTGATAAACTTTGCCTGAAGATCAGAGAACAGAACAAGCCACTAGATTAAACATAGAGGCCAGGCAGTGGTGGCACACACCTTTAATTCCAGTACTTGCAAGTCACATGCCTGTAATCCCAGCACTTGAGATCTCATGCCTTTGCTTGGGAAGTCACAGACCTTTAATCCTAGCACTAAGAAGGAAGTGATATGGTGAATGGAGAAAGATATATGTAAGGTGTGAGGAGACAGGAACTAAGGCTTTTGGACAGAAGCATCTCTTTCAGCTAGAGGTCTATCGGCTGAGGCTCTTTCAGGCTGAGGAGCTGGTGAGCTAAGTGGTGGTGGCTGTGGCTTGTTCTTCAAGCAAATATTAAGGTTCATAATATATCACCATACCCTACCACCTCATTCTTCTTCTTTTTCTTCTTCTTTTTCTCCTCCTCCTCTTCCTTCTTCTTCTTCTTATTACTATTACCATCATCATCCTGCTCCTCATCCTCCTCTTCCTCATCCTCATCGTTCTCTTCTTCTCAACTTTAATCCCTTCCCAAAGACTCATTACCAACTTTACACTGATGTTTATAATATGCCACACCTCTAATTGTTTTTCTAAGCAAACTGACAGACATATAACTTGAAATTCTGATCCCAGGAGAATTCCCCTTCCTTGCTGCACTTCTGGGCTATCCCATAAGGAAGTTATAAACCTGTACTATACTACTCTTATTCAGGGTGGTTCCAACAGCTACATCAAAGTATCTGCAAATCATGTTTGAATATTCTCCCGTTGAGGCTGTGTTTGTAGAGTCAAGGAGTCATAGGCAATGTAATAATAGCACCAGAAGTGGGCTGTGCTAAAAGTGGGTTGCATTATGTATGAAGGACACTGGTGCCATCAGTCTGTGCACAAACATAATTTAGTAACTGATGATCAAATGTCCTAAGGAGTCATTGACACCTTGCTCATGATAGATGCTCAATTTTCAAGGCCACTTGGTATCCCTGGGGGTCAATAGTGAGACAACAGTGATTTTGTAACAAGTGAATACATATTTTATGCAGAAGGTATGCTGGCCTCCAAACCCCAAAGGGTCTGCAGACAGCTATCTAAATGGAACTTTCCACAAGGTTCCCGGAGTGTGGCATTCTGCCATAAAGTGTTTGCCCAATGTGGACTTCTGTTTCACAATGAAGTCCAAGAAGTAGGCAGAGCTGCTTAAAATGCAACCTGGTTTAGCTGCCCCCAAATGTGATAAATTATTGCCTTCAAAAAGCCCCCAAAGTCCCTTTCTTAAGTGCTAGCAATTGGGCAAAATATAGAAACTTGTTTTTCATTTTTGATGTAATATCCTGACATGCCCTGAACTACAGGAGTAACAGGAATTTCTCTGGGATGACAGACACATAAATTTTCCTCATGGTTTATATTCTACTGTGGACAGCCCTGTATCTCACCAGGTGCTTGAGTTATCTGCTGTTGGGTAACAAATCACTCCACAGCTAAGTTGATTTAAAAGAACAACAATTGCTTTCCTGCCTCTCCTGGTGATTATGAGTCAGGTAAGGGGTGGGCAGCTGGGCAGCCCCATTCAGAATCTCTCATGGAGCTGCAGTCAGAGGGTGCCTGCCTGATGCTGGCAAAGACGGACTGCAGCAACAGCGCTAGGAAGGCCAACCACCCTTCAAAACAGTTGTGGGATTTGGTGTGGTGCCCCTATTCCCTCCATCCCTCGGACTTTCTGTTCATACGTCCCTGTAAAGGCTTTAACACAAGTCTTCTGTTGAGTAAAATGGAAGCCATTTCATCTCTAATGATATCAGCCTAGAAGTGCACGTTACACCAAATCTAGTGTGTTCTTTTAGGTAAAGCAATAAGAAAAGTCCACCTAGTTTCAGATGAGGAAACAAGGACCCCCACATCTAAATGGCAGAAACGACATAATCAATTTTTAAAGAAAAGTATGTAGAGTTTACATACGGCTGAGATTGTCTGGTAAAACACAATCTGATGACCCAGGTATCAATGACATGGGCTTTCCCCGTGTATGTTGTGTATGTGCTGTAACATGATACTGTTAATACGTATGGCCAGCATGGTGTGCAATCGTAAGTCGGCAATGGGTTAGAGTGTAAGTGTTTGTAAGGTTGGCATTGCCCTAAGGTAAAATGGCAAAAGTACACTGTTATGCCATTCATGTGAAAGTAGTTTTCTTCTTGAATTCTGTACTCATCAGAATTGATTTTTTTTTAATTTTGCAGAAAAATTAGTAGTACATGGCAACAACAGAGCATGGGAATTCTCTTTCATGATAGAAGACTCCATGTGAACTATAGCTGTAACTTGAAGCACCACCCAACTGGATTACCATAGTCACTTATTCTCCTAAACCCCGTTCTGCTTGGAGAAATCTGCACCTTATTTGGGGGCAGAATCAATAACTGGAAACCACTCATTTTTAAGGATATGCATTCAGTCTAACCATGCAGTATTGCTGAAATTCTACTTTACTAATTACATATTCAGTTTCAGAGTCTTAAGTCTGCCTCCAATGGCCTCACACTGTCTACTACATATTTCCTTGTCCTCTCTCTAAGCCTAGTAAACTAAATTTCCATCTCCAAAATCCCCTGGATGGTGAGCTTGGTAAAGTGAGTTGAGTAGGGACCACCTCTGCAGCATCTAAGTGAAAACAGATACAGATTTGCCATTAAAGTCTGGACACAAAGAAAACAGGCCATGACCTGGAACTCTGAAACACTTCAAGATAAAGAAGAAAACTGACTGAAGTTCTTAGATATTTCCAAATCACAGAAAGTGAAAAGCAAGACAACTATTGTTTGTAAGTCTCTCTGTTTCATATAAAGCAGACTAGTACAGGTAATTCATGATGTGTGAAGAGAAAAGATTTTTTTTTGTGTGTTGTTTTGTTTCCTTGTTTGTTTGTTTTAAACAATTTATTGGCATGCTGTGCAGTCAAAATCAAGTGTGAAGGCCACATATGACAGCACATATTTATCATGCCAGCACTCTGGAGCTGACACAGCAGGATTATGAGTATGAGGAAGCATGTCTACACAGCAAGTTCTAGGTTAGCCTGTGATACAGATCAAGTCCAATTTTCAAGAAATAAATAATAAAAAAATTAAAAAGGGAAATCACTAATCCAAGATACATAGAAAGAAGCCCAAAACAATTATGTAAGGGACAGTATAATATAAAAGCCATCAAAATCTGTACAACTATAATGCAGAACACACATTGTACATCTATACATAGATATACCTGTAAATACTGTCTTTATTGGACTATTCAATGTCACTGGGTGTTCTAGTTTGCTTTCGGTTGATGTGATAAACACAATGACCAAAAGTAACTTGGGAATGAAAGGGTTCATTTGGTTTACAGGTACAGGTACCATTCATCGTTGAGGGATTCGGGGCAGTAACCCAAGCAGGAGCCGAGACAAGAGCCATTGGAGGGATGTCGTTCATGAGCTTGCTTCCCTTTGTGTTTTCTAAAGTCATTTCTTTCCATTTATGGGGTAAGTGGTTTTGGCAACCACTTCAATGGCAAATATATTAAGTTTAAAAAAATCAGCAGTGTTCTCTTTTAAACAGAGACGAATTATGAATTATGAATGATGTGATGGGCTATGAGTCAAAGGGGCAGCCGAAGCTCATCAGACACACTTGTATTACGCATTAAGCTTTCAGCTCAATGTCCAAATGTATAAGACCCTTCTTATTAAACCAAGCAGCTTCATCTCCAGAACCAATGCTTCTCTCTCTCTTCCCACAGCTTTTGGTCTTATGATTAATATGACAACATGGTGTGAAGGATGATTTCCATAAAAATAATTCTGCAAAGGACTTAAGGAAAGAATGTAGGTCTTTTTTATTAAATCAGTTTCATCAGCAAACATTGGACTAGGCCGGATAGCTTCCCTAAGAAGCATCAATCACCTAACAGGAGTGCACCAAGACAATGCATGACACACAGAAGGTAACAACACAAGGACTGCTTTGCAATCGGCTTCCTTATTTCCTTTAAAATGAAACTGCAATTGCTGAATGGATAGAATAGATCTATTTTTGCCTGAGCCATAATTTGAAGTCATAATTCAATATAGATTCTTTGCCCTAAATCCCTCTTTCCCTCCAAAGCCATGCATTTTCCACGTAGGCATCTCCTCACCTTATTAATGAGCAGAGAAGATGAATCTGAGAATGTAAAAATCATTTACCAAAATGACCTCCTGTAGAGACACTCAAGTAATAACTGGAAAATGAATCTTGGATATTAGAAACCAGGGGTATCTAAAATATTTTCAACAGGCTCCTCCCAATTTTCCCCAGCTACATTACTTCAAGGGGCAATGAAGAGCTAAAACAAAAGCTAATCTAAAATAAATTAGATACATTGGAATAGTAGGCTAGCGGAAAAGCAGACACAGTGGTTAAAGGCAGTGCCTTAGAGATAATTCACCATATAAAAACCTCAAAAAATAAGACACTCAACGGTACTGGTTGTTCAGCAGTCAAGGCCCACGGCATGCTTATGAGTGCTACTCATTCTGAGACATGTTATTTTGAACTGCTATGGAAACTAGCAAACCATGCATCAGTCAAGTTGCTAACCTCCAGAATTCTTACTTTGCTAATAAATTTTCTCTCTCTCATGAATTACCTGAAGAGATACATTGAGAGTATTAAGGAGGGAGCTGGAAACTTGGCTCAGAGATTAAGAGTACTTGATGCTCTCGCATAGGACCTGGGTTCAATCACCAGTGTTGTTGTTCATTTCTGCTCTTTTTGAGGGCCCGCCACCCAGCTCCCAAATAAATCGCACACGGAGGCTTGTACTTAATTATAAATGCTGGCCTTAGTTTGGCTTAGTTTCTAGCCAGCTTTTCTTAACTTAAATAATCCTGTCTACCTTTTGCCTCTGGGCTTTGTCTATTCTCTTACTTCTGTAAATCTTACTCTTACTCTGTGGCTTGCTGTGTAGCTGGGTGGCTGGCCCCCGGAGTCCTCCCTCTCTGGCTGCTTGCTCTTCCTTTCACTCCTCCATCTCTTCTTCAAGAGTTCTCCTTCCCTGTATAGTCTCTCTGCCTGCCAGCCCCACCTATCCTTTCTCCTGCCTTGCTATTGGCCAGTTCTTTATTAGACCATCAGGTGTTTTACACAGGCACAGTAACACAGCTTCACAGAGTTAAACAAATGCAATGTAAGTAAAAGTAATACACCTTAAAATAATATTCCCCAACACCGCAGCATCTACATGTCAACTCATAACCATCTGTAACTCCAATTACAGGGAATCTGACACCCTCTTCCAGCCTCCACAGGCACTGCCTGCATGTGGTGCACACACACCGACAAAATACATATAAAGTGCAAAATAAATATTTTTTTTTATAAAAGAGTACCACGTGGCTTTGCTAGAAAAAAAGTATCACTGTGACTCCTCATTTGGAACAATATAATTCCTGATGAATATTGAGTTACTTTTCTTGCTAACGCTAACAAACATATGATTGCTGAATCTGGAAGACTTGGCTTGTTCTGTTATTTTCCTGTATTGTTCTATACATGATTCCAGTGAAGTAACAGTCACCCACAGCCATTATTCAGTGCTAACATTACAGTGTCAAGATATTATAAGTGGATTCATGGGTTATCTCACTAGCTGTCAGAACAACCCTTGGGAGATGGGTGTTATTTCAGGGCTCTATTACAGTTAAGGAATGAAGGGTGAAGAAAGATCAAATAAGTTACCAAAGTCAAACAGCTTTTAAGCGTGAGATCTCCACTTTGAGCTATGTCATCTCGAAGTTCCTACTCTCAAACACTGTGATAGGATTATTCTCCCTTGAAATGAAATGCCACGCCGAACACCAAGGGAAGAAAAGCACTGTATAAAGCCTCCATTCACCTCTGATTCATTATTTCTTGGGTCCAATTCTAATAAGTACACAGCAGGTACCAGGAAGAGGCCCTCCCAGATGTCTCATGCTGCTCTGGATGGAATAAGAGCACAGAGACGGTGTGACTTGACCTTCCCTCTGTACTCTTGCAAATGACTTGAGTGTGACAAAGAAACACCTAGAATCTAGACCCTTTGTCCAAGGTTCATGCAAGCCCAGGACAATAACTCTAGGGGTGGACAGGACAGTGTGCTGTTTCAGAAAACAAAGAAAATATATTGAGCATGGTTTTGCACAACATTATGTTCCTTGCTGGATTATTTATAAAGTTATGCTTGTTATATAGATCTATAAAACACCAACTACAGTGGTTTGAGTGAGGAATGTCCTCCATAGGCTCATATATTTTACCCTTAGTCTGGTTGGTGGTGCTGTCTGGGCAGGTTATGAAACATTTAAAAGTGCATTTAAAGGTTCAGCCTTCCTGGAGGTAGTGTGTCACTGCGGTTTTACTGTTCTCTTTCTTTACTTTCTGTGTGCGGATAAAAATATAACCAGCAGCCAGATGGTGGTGGCTCATGCCTTTAAACCCAGGACTCGGGAGGCAGAGCCAGGCGGATCTCTGTGAGTTCATGGCCAGCCTGGTCTACAGAGCAAGATCCAGGACAGGCACCAAAATAACACAGAGAAACCCTGTCTTAAAACAAAAACAAAAACAAAAACAAACAAACAAACGAAAAAAAGAAAATATGACCAGCCAAATTAGTTCTGCCACCTGCTGCCATACCCCACTCTCACCTTATGGGCTCTCTCTCTGGAGAAATAAACCCTCTTTTTCTATAATAAGCTGCTTGAGGTCATAGTATTTTATCACAGCAACAGAAAATGCTTACCCCTAAATGGAACACCTGTATTACACCCCTCCTCCTCCTCAGAGTCCTGGATCATTGTGGAGGAAGAGGATAGAAAAATTGTAAGCGTCAGAGGCAGTGGGTGACTACTACAGTGTTTCCCAGCTACAACAGGGAAGCTACATGCACAGACTCACGGTAGCTGTGACAGCATGCACAAGATTTGCTCAAGCTCAAGCCAGACAACATCACAGCACAGAGAGAGGAGGGAGCAGGAAGTCCTACCCTTAGCTAACAAGCTATTACTAATTGAGAGCTGTGGAGAGAAAGAGAGTCAGTTTTCTCTTAAGTGCATGGCCCTTGGGAGATTGACTGTGCACTGCTGGATGGCCACACACCCAAGAGTATATGGGCAGCAAAAATTGGACTTGGTGGGGTTTTTTGTTTGTTTTGTTTTTTGTTTTTTTGTTTTAAAAAAAGGACACAATATTGTGTGGATAAGGAAGGGAATGTGGATCATACAAGAGTTGGGGAAAGAATGAAAATGATCAGAATATATTATATGACATTCTCAAAGAATTAAAACAATTATCAAAAATAAATGAATATTTCATTTAAATATCTATGTTTCAATAAATATTTTATTACTATTAACCAATGAGATATTATTACAAAATTCAGGAATATATGGATTTCATAAGAATCTTCTGTTTACTGTGTCAAAGTCAGGTAGATTTCTTATTGCCAATTCGTGGGTGTTTTAATTTGCATTTTCCTCTGTGATTTGCAAAGAATTCCGGTGAGAATTATGACCAGTTTTCCAAGGTTTTCATAAAGTGTTTGTAAATAAAATAGAAGTTATTGTATTACCCACTAAGTAAAGTAATAAGATGAAAAATACTAAAAATTTTTAATGAGAATAGTGATATTTCTTTCACGAATGATATTATTTTGCTTCATATTATAGTATAATAGTTTAATAGTAAGCCTTTTACTATAGAGAAAAGAACCAGAATTTGGACTTTTCCTGAGACCAAAGAAGAAATACTTCCTCCTGTTAGAAACAGTGTTAGGAAAACATTTTAAAAAGCAAAACAAACAGAAGAACCAAAATATTTGCATAGAAGAATGTCAGGATGGGAAGCCATAGTGCAAACTGAGGAAGTGTGTGCTTTGATGAGATTTCAGCAGGTGATAAAATTCCTTCCTATGGAGAAATGAGACACAACAAACCCTTGGAGGTGGGTGCAGTTCTTCTGTGTGGCTGAGGAGGGCTTCCACTGGAGGTCTTGACAGAACAAAGTTTTTTTCTTGGGGGATCTCTCAAGATCCTGGGAGGGCCTTGCTGTCACTGAAGGCCTTAGGGAAGGATTCTTTCTTGCTTTCTTAGTTTCTGGAAACCCCAAGTCTTTAGTATTGTTTAGTTTGTAAAGCTAAGCCCTGGTCTCCAACTCTATCTTCACATGGTTTTCTTTCTCCATGGTTCCTCTGTCTTGTTATCCAAATCCATCCTTCTCCTCCTCCCTCCTGTTGCTGAATATACTTTACACTGTATGAATATATGTCACTGTGATTGGTTTAATAAAGAGCTGAATGGCCAATAGCTAGGCAGAAAGAGGTCAGGCAGGACTTCTGGGGACAGAGAGGTCTTGGGGAAGAAGAAAGGCAGAGCTGCCAGCTGGGCAGAGAGCAAGCAGGGTGGGCAGGACAGAGTAAAGGTAACCAAGCCCCATAAAATACCATAGATTTAAAAATATGGGTTGATTTAAGTTATAAGAACAAGCCTAAGCTATAGGCTGAGCTTTTATAATTAACAATAAGTGTCTGTGTCATTATTTGTGAGCTGGTAGCACAAAGAAAAAGCCTGTTACACCTCCTTCCCAGTTCCTCCCTTCCTCTCCCCCTCCTTCTCTCTTCCCTCTGTCTTTTTTTTTTTTTTTTTGCTTTGTATAAGATTTGGGGAACACATAATTTAATCTACTCTACATAGTGAAAACAATATCCCACACAAGCTATAGATGGATAAGTGGCAGAAAGACGGTGAGAATTAAAAGTTCATAGTTAAAGTAATAAACATGTTTAAGATTTTTGTTTGTTAATATTTGACCACA